>JAEKIV010000010.1:0-166758 GCA_016801325.1 Hypholoma fasciculare
GCACTATTTCTCGGTGTTTTTTCCCCTGATATTTATGTCTTCGAACAGCGTTTTGTCAGTGCCGTTGCTGGCCTTGAGGTTGAACCACTAGGCCAGCTTTGCAAAATTCTCCACAGATACGACAATGCGCTTGACATGGTAGCGCTTCACAAGTCCATCACGGACTTGCTATTTTACTCCATACAGTTCCTCGAAGATTACGACTGCGAGACTGTCGGCAAGTTTTTCCACTTCTTCTGTGTCTTCTTGGGCTGATGATCAGGACAGGTGATCCCCAAACAGCAGTTGGACACCTCGGTGACGTTGTCTTATTTGTGCAATATACCCTTGC
This sequence comes from Hypholoma fasciculare, assembly GCA_016801325.1. Classification (NCBI taxonomy): domain Eukaryota; kingdom Fungi; phylum Basidiomycota; class Agaricomycetes; order Agaricales; family Strophariaceae; genus Hypholoma; species Hypholoma fasciculare. Next base: position 332 of record JAEKIV010000010.1, read on the forward strand.
TCGATTCAAGGTTTGTTTGGCCACCCTGGATTGGCACCATCTTCTAGAATTCTCATATGTTTAAATGAATGATATCCGCAGTTCGAAAATAGAGAAATCACAAGAAACGGTCGTACAGTTTCTGCAGCATTTTTTCTGAGCACCGACACTGTAGCGCATGCCCGCTCAGAACGGTCCCAGGCGGAGATCACATCGTTCAATGCGTGGTTCAAAGCCTTATTTGATAGCAGTAGTGAAGGTATTGAAGACAACATTTTAAGGTAATGTCTACGTTAACAATCTGATTTCCAATATGCTCACACGCTTGAAGATCAACAAATCCCAAAGTTCTCCTCAGGATAGCGCCATTTTTGTTTTCACAAGCAATAACTCTTGCGGCTGCGCAGAAGATGGAAAAAGAAGTTTTACTCAACGGGGTCTCCTATTTCACAGGTCCATTGCTTAACTGGACACTCGTGAGTGTAATCAAATTCATGGTGAAAGAGATCCTGCAGCCGCGACAGTAAGACATACAATTAATGACGGGCTCACTGCTCGATCCGATGCATTTCACTGACTGAACTTTCTTGTAGATTCATTGTTCACACCAGCGTGTATTATGAAATTATCCAGTTACTGCTGATGTCTCCGTCATGCCCCAAATCAGTCTTAGCACTCTGCAGTCCTCAAATCACGGTCTTGCTGACCGACAAAAAGCGCCCAGTGGGTTCTGCCGCGCCCGTGCCGAATTCATTCAAGGTCACCGCTGTCCGTCAGGTCATCGCGAATGCCACTGGTGCGAAGCTTAATAGTGGTGAGTGCTGTCGATCGCACACTATGACATCAAAGCTGTGCCTAAACTTTTGTCGCCGTCGCATCCCTGACTAACCACTAAATTTACCAGATTCACTGGTGACCGACTTGGGAGGACAGATCTGGTACGAGCAAGACCAGCAGGCCATTCAAACAGCCTTCAGCATGGCGCGATCGCACAAGCCTCCATATTTAGATATTAGGAGGTGTCTCAAGACATTGCCACCAATTAAGTTCCTTCAGCTCTTCTGGAACGAACTCATCGCGGCTGCTAGCCTGGGAGAGCTGGAGGCTTGCAGGCGAATTGCGACCTTTGTGCTGACCATGCCACAAGACGCGACAATTCCGCCCATTTTGCCCATATTTCTGTTTCTCTCTTTGCCATCGATAATCGCCAACGCCGACATGCAGCAACCTCCCGAACAGACGATGACAATAGAGCTTCTGGTAGCTGTGGTGTCGTCGGTGCTTAATGCGGCGATCCACCTCGAATGGGCTATGCGCTTTGCCTCTTCAGACGATCGTCTTGTGCTGGGCCAGTCAAGCGCAGCCCTGGCGCGTCGCCTGGCGATGGATTTGCGACGGGATCGCACGAGCTCAGTCCGCACAATCATCTTACAACGACTTACTTCTTCACCGTCCTTCGTCGCCAACTTCCCGGCATTCGTCGGTGAATTAGGGGCGTAGTGGGTATATAAATGGCACATGTTCTCATATGTAATTGAAATCTGTCGATAATGTATATATGCAATCGCTAAACTTCTGCTGCCCTGTCCGGGGGAGGAGCTGACAAATGATCAGATAAGATTTAGAATGACGCCTGTGAGTAAATGAAGGACTTACGACAGCATGCGTTTTCTGATGGGCTGCAAATTTCGTCAGCTGGACACAATATCAGACACGAGGAGTGTCTCTGTAGATATATAAATTATGGGGTGCTTCGCATCGAAGAGAATGTATATACCTTGAGTATTTCTTCCGGAATGGAGGTATTCGGGTGGTGGTACTCCGGCTGGATGGTACATGAATGAATTCCAAGGTGATGCAGTGCTTCCCGAATTTTGACAGCTACAGGCATGAAATCGTGGTCTCGCGACGCAAGCACATGCACCGAAGCGACGAGCTTGTTCTCTGAAAGTTGCCATACATGTAGTTCGTGCAGCGACAGCACACCAGGAACATTGAGGATGGAGTCCCTCACTTCGTCTAGTGACACCGTAGACGGTACGCCTTGCAACAGGATGAACGACGTGCTTCGTACTGTGAGCTTAATTTAGCATATGGTATCACGAAAGGAATAAAATTTGAGCATACCTAGCGGCAGCGCGCTCGAGAAAATGATGATTGTGATGACCAGACTGATGACCGGATCACAGTAATACTTGTACTCCCAAGTCGTGAGCCAGATGATCAGGCCCGTGGCGATGACGCCGGCGTTGCCTAGCGCGTCGCCTATTACGTGTAGGACAAGCGCGCGCATATTCATCGAACCGTGTCCGTGTCCGTGTCCATGTCCGTGTCCGTGGTGAGATTCGCGATCATCCTCGCCGCCGAGCAGCGGCGTCTCCTCCGATATGACGTCGTTGGGAATCGGCTGCGCGACGTCCACGTGCGTGTGTTGGAAGGGGGGTAGGGGAGGCGCCGCGGGCTGGTCGATCGAACGGCGGCCATTGTGGCGCACGGGGGAGACCGAACGTGCGATAGCCATATCTTGCGCGGTCTTTACGAGGGATGCGCGGGTGGCGGCTGGGTGGCCCATTAGAGAGGAGAAGGATTCCGCGGCGGAAGGGGATGTGTATGGTATCGGCGAAAGAGAGCGCGAGCGTCCGCGCCCATTCTGCGCGTACTTTTGGGTTGGGGTGGCGTCACCCCCGACGTGCGTGTGCTCACTCGTCGATGCGCGGGCGCTTGCAGTACTCGCGGACTTGGGTGGGTGCGAGTGGGAATGGCCGTGTTCTCAGGTAGATGAAGTAAGCACGGGAAATGTATTTATGACGGCAGGTAACACACCATGGAATAGGAACAAGCCGACTATGTTGGAAGCTAGGCCGAGTGAGCCGACAATTACAACTAATTTGGGGCTCGATATATCTGCAAATGAAGGTCATGAGATACCAAAAGAAACGAAACGCTGGATCAAACGCCCGTACCTGGAGTCGTGAAGAAGCGGCCGATAGCCTCGAGCGAGATCGAAAAGCAGAGGGCGAGTAGGAAAACCCCATTGATCAGCGCTGCGAGAATTTCTGCGCGATGCCACCCGTACGTATATCGCGAATCGGAAGTCTCATTAGATAGCTATCGACAAGAAACATGAGAGAGCGACGGATATCATAGCAAATTGGACAACGCACCTTGATCGCATAGAGGGCGACCACCAGGCTCATGACATCACTGCGGATGGCAGGCCGTTAGCTGGAGGCGCCTCCGGAGCAGCGGAACGGAGGCCACGCACTTGAGCATATGAAAGCTGTCTGCCACAAGTGCGAGAGAGCCCACGGCATACCCTGGTGGATGGTATTAGCGTTCCGAGTGCTGAAGGCGAGCTTGAGCGTTTTAGGTGCGTGAACGCACCAACTATTAATTCAACAAAGAAGAAGCAGAGATCAATTATTAAGAGAAGGGTAATGCGAGCAGAACGCGACAGAGCCATGGTAAGGTGAAGGGGAGGAAAGAAGGAGGAAGATGCAAAGAAAGACAGCGCCTGTCACTTGAAAGATGGCCTGGCCACTGATTAATAAGCATCCACAGCCCCTGATTGCATCCTCCCCAACTCGGAGCCTTCACTGCGTGTAGCTCCAAAAAATGGGTACAGACAACTGGATTGCTGGGGCTCGTCCGCACACAAGTCCTCTCTTGACCAAAGCCTAATTTATTTGAGAGCGCCGAGTAGTCGAAGCGAGATCTCTTATGTTTATGTTTGTTTATCAGAAGCCTGTCGATTTTTGTAGTGCATCAAGTGCTGTCGCCGTAGTTGGCGCAGTGCAAACGTCCCTCCTCCTCGTCCCAACACACCCTCAAAAATGGCAGCCACATCCATGGCTGCTGCCCTAGCAGCATCTCTACCGGCACCGTCTGCAACAATCTCTGTCGCAGCGCCCTCATATGAAGCCATCCCTGCGTCCATGGCGAAAGTCATTGACATTGAAGCGGATATCCCTTTGACCTGCGTTCAACTTGACGGACTGGTACGTTTCGCAAACGATCTCGCATCCCTACTGCGAAGCGGCCAAACGTATCTGACGCTGTGAAATGGATGCGCAGGTCGTCACTAAAATCATTAAACACGCACGGGAGGCGCCCTCTTCGACTGCCCACGGCCTGTTGTTGGGACTCGATCTAGACGGTATCCTCGAAGTCTCCAATTCATTTCCCCTTCCCCACCGTGTTAGCGACGACGACGATAAATCCTCCAAGTCAAGTGGTCCGTATGAATTCATCTTAACTAGAGCTCCTCTCATCTGCATTTGGACCGCTAGCACGCCACCAGGCTTCCATGCTCCGTTCACTAAAGGAGGTACAGGCTGATGACAGCGTTATTGGATTCTACCAAGCTACAACCCTCGGAGCCTTTTTCAATCAAACGCTAGTGGACACACAGGCCATCCATCAAGATAAACTCCGCCATGGGGGTATTGTCATCGTCCACGGTACGCACGTTGCCAATGCGTGGCCTGAAATGTCAACTCATAATTATTTTTTTCGGATAAAGATCTTTCACAAACGGCACGAGGGAACGCCTCGTTCCACGCCTACAGGCTAACGGCAGCGTTTTTGGACGCGTACAAGAAATCCAATTTCAGCACTGCGAGGTGAGCGGCGGTGGCGAGTCAGAATTTGGAGATGGAGTAATTGATGTGGTTTGTAACAGTCTGATGAGCCATCGCCTAACATTCTCGTCGATACTGGAAGAAGTACCCCTCAAAATCCGCACAAATCCTCTCCTGAGTGCGTTCCTCGGAAAGCTGACTGAGACAAGCGATGAAGGCCTCCCAAGCGCCACTATTGGCGCAAGCTCTGGCCTAGCCCCGTCATTCTCAGTGCTTGATCTCGGAACAGGAGGAGTGACACGGAATCTGGAGCAAATCATCGAGGCGGTGGACAATTACCGGACAGAGGAAGGCAACTTGTCGTATCTGACTCGCCAAATTGCACGGGAGCGCTCCAAGGCGGAGAACTACGTTGCGAAGCGCAAAGAAGAAAATGCTGGCCGGGTCGCGCAAGGCCTTGCGCCGCTCCCAGAAGAGGATGTTACACGCCTATTCAAGATCCCCGCAGAGCCGAGCCGCCTCGAGAGCATGCTGATCCTTGGGCAAATTGACGCGTACGGAAAGAGCCTGGCTGGGACAGCGAGCACGGGACTTGTTAAAATGTATGCGGCCAACGCAAGCACGGATGTTTGATTAAGCTAGTTGTAATAATAATTTTTTTTCCAACCGTGCGGAGGGGGGCATGCAAATTAGCAACGGGCCAAACACGGGAGCCAAATAGCGGCGACGGATTTCCTGTTGTCAGTCTTCCGCTTTCGGCGATTCGACTCTTACCCTCGTTCTCCTCGTTCCTTTCCATTCCTTCTCTATAAAACCTCCTCCTTCTTTTCTCCCTCCCCCACACACAGTCAGCATGGCCTTTGCAAAGTGTCTCGTCCTCCTCGCCGCCTTCGCCGCTGCCGCCCACGGCCTCGCCACCCCCCATGTCGTCCGCCATGCAGCTCACCACCACGCCATCGCTGCCCGTGTCGCCGCCCCCGCACCCATAGCCATCCCCGGACAGCGCGTCCGCAAGCGTGCCAACACCCAGCGCTGCAGACAACGCTCGTCCTCGGCCGCGGTGCCCTCATCTACCACCCCCGCGTCTTCCGCCGTCGCCAACGCCGCCCCGATCCCCACCACCTCCACAAAGGCCGCCGAGCCTGCCACGACGTCGACGACAAAGAAGACAACCTCCACCCAAGCCGCCGCTCCCACAACCACCAAGGCGGCCGCCCCTACCACCACCAAAGCTGCCGCTCCTTCCACCACTACCAAGGCTGCCGCGGCTCCCACTACCAGCAAGGCGTCGAGCACCAGCACCAGCAGCGACGAGCCTAGCTTCTTGATTGGCACCCAGACTGGCCAGGGTACCTTCTACGCTAGTCAGTATTTCCCAGATCTATTCTCGGCCTTGATCTCATTATACTTTTCTTCTCAGCCGGCTTAGGCGCCTGCGGAATCACCAACACGGACTCGGATCACATTGCTGCTGTGTCCCATTTCCTCTTCGACACCTTCCCGTAAGTTTCACATTCTTGTTGGTCTAACAATGTAACTAACAACACTGCAGTGGGTACAACGGCGTCAACCCCAACAGCAACCCTTTGTGCGGAAAGACCGTGACCGCAACTTGTGCGTTAAATTTTCGTCGTTACCGTGACTAAAATTAATTCCGATCTCCCCGCTCCACAGATCAAGGCAAGAGTGTCACTGTGGCCCTAACAGATCGCTGCACTGGTTGTGCCATTACCGACCTCGATTTTTCACCCTCGGCATTCGACATACTCGCTGACCCCTCCGTCGGCCGTATTTCTGGCATGACTTGGGTATGGAACAACTAGAGCCTAGAGTCTTCAATCACCCCCTCATCCCTTCGCCCTTCCATTCCAACCCGTCGAACCAGTTCGACACCCACTTTCTTTTCTGATGCACCTTAAATAACCCATCCGCTTGGCGATGTGCGGCGTTGGAGACGCCATTCCTTCCCTTTTGCGTATCTTTTTGCAAGCCAACACGACACGAAGAAGCTGGTCATCATTCTTATCCGCATATATTGATTGCTGCGTTTTTATCTTTTTTTATATCTAATTTGATACACGAGCAGGCTCGTCTCTTTACTGTACTTGCTTTGGTCTTGTATAGATATGCACTTGTGCTTTCTCCGCTAGTCGGTATATATCAAATCAACTGAATCAATCGCACATAGACTCTACGGATCATCTTGAAGCTTTCGACATGTCTTCACTTTTAACAGTGTAGCATTCCTTATAATGTGTTCTTGACAGTGAATACAAACCAAAGTGATGCATCAGAAGTACTATTTTTGCTGGGGTTTCATGGCTCCACAAGTGATGATAATACGCTCTCTTGTAATCATTGTTTAAGGAGAGCAGAACTTGATACATGGATCCAGTAACCTTGTTCCTCTTCTCCGGCCACTGCCTGGCCGACTGCTTTTACCAGACCCTCGAGGACCTTCTCTTGACTTCGCAGTCCAAGGAGGGTACCGGCGACATCCAGCGCGAGAAGGCGCAGTCTTGATGATGATGATGCAGGAAGCTTTTTATACGGCCCAGCAAGGGGTCCGCGGGTTTGATGCTCCATGAAGAAATAAGGCACCAAACGCGATTGCAGCGAAGCGATTATCTAAGCGCCTCCCCGTCAGTGATGCGGTCACCAAACACGCGAACCCCAGGACGCGCACCTCGGCGTGCGCTGTTTTTGGGCGGCGCTGGAGCACGCGCAGGAGAACACGAAGCGTAACCTGATGTGGCGTGCGGTGATGGGGTCAGCAAGGTAGCGGGTGGGTGCGATGCAGGTGTTACTTGCCTCCGTGGAGGAGAGGCTGTTGCTCCCCAATTCCCATAGCACCTGCGGCAGATGCAGCAGCCACGCGCCGAACTTGTCCTGCAGCGCCGGATCCCGGTCCCAGCTAAAGTCGCCGCGGTGGGTCCGCTCGAGGCTCAGCTATGCATCGCGGCGCGCGAAAGCGAAAGCGAAAACGTAAGCGTGCGGTGCGTGCGCGCGAGCCGGGAGTCAGTGAACGGCACGCACCAGCATCAGCCGCGCGACGAACTCGATCGCGAGCCGCTTGCACGTCGACTTCGACGTCACCCGCACCGCGTGAACGAGCACCGCGTGGAGGACGCCCTCCTCCCCTTGCCCTTCCGCGTCGTGCGCGCCCGCACTCGGTCCGCCGCTGATCAGCGCCCATACGGTGGGCAAAAGCGCACGGTACGCCGTGGCCGAGATTGGCGCGCCGAGCTGCGCGGGCGACGCAGGCTCGCCACGCAGGCGCCGCGTGATGTACTGCGTCACGCGCGTGGTGTGCGTGGAGGCTTTCGCCTTCGCGCCTGCAGGGGGCACGCCGCGCGCCTTGCGCTTCTGCGCGGCCCGGGAGGATGGCGCTTCTGTGCTCGCGTTCGCCGCGAGGGACGTGAGCTCGCAAAAGATGAGGTTGAACTCCTCGAAGAATGGCTCGAGCTACGCAGCTCTTCGATCAGCAAGGATCCTGGCAGGTGATAATGAGTGCAGGGACATACCTTGCCGTCACGCGTCGATGCGGGAAAATAAGGCGCCATGTACCCAATGATGCTTTCCAGCCGTCCAATATGAGCTTGATCGACCTGGTGCGACGATCATCAATATGCATGTCCCGCAAGCTTCATGAAATGGCGTACGTTGTCCGCAGTTTGCATAATGGTATGGTACAAGCTTTGCGCGATGCGGGCAACCACTACAATGAGCTGAATCTGCGTCTCAGAGGGCGTCATACCGGGGGCAAATACAGCGGGCGCAGAATCAAGATATGTTTCAACAATCGTTGAATGCAGCGTGTTGGCCAGATGCTATTAAATCGTCAGGATCAACGAATGGAAAGTGCGGATGAGGTTAACGTGTACCTACAGATACGAATTCGGCGTTTGCGATACTGGAATCATAAAATTTGTCCTTCCCACCCGAAGTGTTGGTCGCATACGCTAGCTCTTGTAAGGTCCAGGTGTCCTCCATGCTTCGTAGTAAAGGATAATGTTGGGGGAAAATGTCGCCCAGATCTGCGTCTGAGGCAGCTACTGGAACCCAAGAGCGGGTCACACAGGTACTTTGCGGGGAATGCAGAGTAGGCTGAAGAAGTCTTTCGAAAGCGTAGAATGCGTCCAGGGAAGGAAATACATTCCTCATGAACACGGCATTGAGGGAAGCGCTGGAGCCAGTGCTGGTAGATGCATTCCGCGAGGTGGAAGTTGTCTCCGCAGAAAGAGCAATGCGGAGGAATGTGGAAAGTGATCGGAGGACGACAAATTTGGACTAGATAACTCAGATAAAAGAGATTATTAGATTAGATTGGACGTACTGCGGGAGTCAAGACTACGCTGGCGGTCGAAGTCGCATTTAGAGGTCCTGGTAAGCTTAAGTGAAATTGCTAAATATTTTTCAGGAACAAGAAGAGTCACCGTTCAGCTCCCCGTATTTGGTGCCTGCGTTGAGGATACCCAGGTAGCCTCCCAAAACCCGACTTCCATGACTGTCATTCGCCTCACACCAGCCCGATACGACGGATTCGGGAATACATTCGAGCAGGATGTCAAGGAACCGTACGGCGTCGATCCTGATCTCTGGGAAGATGTGAGTTTGTGCGGAGGTGGTGAATAAGAGGAGTAAAGCAGAGTGGGGAACGAGGGTCTCCTATAATACGCCAAGTTAGAAAAGTGATGTAATGGCCAGAGAACGGGAGGAAAATACAGAGGGAATCTTGGGCAGCAGCCAGTTCAAGAATATGAGTAATTGCTTTCGAACACTGGCATCCTATTCTTCTTCAACAGGAATCATCGAAAACTAGGGCCAATAAGCGCACCTCATCACCGATGACTCGTACTATTCCGTTCACCAAGGGAGTCAGACACGAATCTAATAGCTCCCAATTTGCGTCGAACAGTTCTCGAAGGCCCAATATTGCGTCTGGAAGAGAATTAACAATTACACACATATGTCAATATGACGATAACACACCTTTCCGTTGGCCCGCATTGTAGTGCTTGAGATGTGAGATTAGGTCGGAAAAGGTCAGCTGTCTTCTCGTAATCGGCTCGGATGCATCTTTGTCGACAGCAATGCTTTGCGAAGGTAGGACGATTGCTAAAACATATCTGCCGCCTCAGCAATGTATAGTGAGCTGAAGATGATAATATTCACATCGCGCTTTGAAAGATGTATCTATCGCATTATTCGCGACGGCTTTGCCTTTCCCAAGCTTTAGTTTGGCTTTCTGTTACCGCAAAACATGTTGGTAGAATGGCCACTAAACACCGAAAGAATGCTCACCGAAAAGTCTGCGACCTTTTCCTTCCTCTTCTTCGCGCTTTTCGGCATATTCCAGTAGATAGATAATATATCCTGATATTACAGAGAAAATTTAGGTTAAGTGCGTGGATGAAGAGACTGCCGAAGTCCAGGAGCTGAAAGAAGTGGAAAGAAGCCACAAACGTTACGGTAGAAAATCAAAATGAAGCCACTTGCGGCCCGCTTTCCGGTCCTTGTCTGCATGTCCGTGTCTAACCAAAAATATCATCGACTTCAACCGAACCCACACTGCAGTTGCCCACGGAACTCCATCTCTAGCTTTGATGGAAATTTCGCAATGCGATGGATGCAAATATCAGCCAAGTATGCTATGACAGTACGACTGCCTCTCCTCAACGTCCGTCGTCTGCTCCTGCTCGCGTGACTGTAACGTAGAAAGTCATTGCAAAGCCGCTTTGCCACCGGCTCCGGCAGGCTGATTCGACCTACATCGCTGTCGATTCGCTGTCTCAGTATGAAAAGTCTATGGTGTTATGATCAACCCAAGAAAACAGCCGCTTATCGCCCACCCGAACCTGCGGTCCGGCAGAAGTCGCCACGATGGCCGCGTTCACGATGGAAATCATATTGCACTTGCCATCGTACTTCGAATTTTTGACCCTAGTGTGCCAATGGACCGGGCGTTAGTCCAGCCTCATAAAATTGAAGAAAATTCGTTGAGTGGCTTGTCCTATTCCAAAGATCACGATTGCTGCAATCAGCAAGCTCTTTAGGTCTCTGTCTGGAAAATTTGAAGTGCGGAACTCCTGCTTATTTCACTTCGCTTCGTTTCTTGATCAGATGACGGTCGTTCGGATGCCTGAACGAGTCTGTTTGTTATTCCGTCGCGCTAAGCTTCCTAGAACCATGCTGGCACTGCTTTTTCCCGACGATACACCGAAGAAACAGCACCTTCGTGGCACAAGTATGGGTCTCCAATATATGTGTATAAAAGCAATCATCGCACACCTGTTGAAGTGCGTCAATCCACCATGCGGGATATACTGGCAATTTTTCTGGCTACATTGCTCCCATTTTCGTGGGCACAGTCTCTCAAACCCGTCTCACCCCCGCAAGGTTTTGTGAGTCATCACAATGGGCAGTTCCAGCTCGACGGAAAGCCGTTCGTGAGTTTCATGTGGTCATACGTGTTGAGGGCTTCCACGTCTAATGGCTAAAGAACTTTGTCGGCGCCAATTCCTATGTGAGCTTCAATCTAAAGGATGGCTCGCTTCATGGTTTAACGTGATTTTTTTTCTTAAGTGGCTTCCACTCCTCACAAGTACCGCGGATGTCGATTCTACCTTTAAACAGATGCAAAGTCTCGGCGTTAAGGTCCTGCGCACATGGGTGAGCTGATACCCTCGTCCCAGCAAGCTTGAACTTATGTATGCATACCACCAGGGCTTCAATGCCATCAATGGATCAGAGCTTGCTGGAGCTCAACAATCTGGTCTGACTTATTATCAGGTAACTACTTTCTGGGTCATTTGTGGGATATCTCAATATATTAATTAACCTATACAATTTGAATAGGTTTGGAATTCAACCGATTGGGTCGTCAACGAAGGACCTCAAGGTCTCCAAAGGCTCGACTATGTGGTCAGCACTGCGGGAAAATATGGTATCAAACTCATCATCGCGTTCACCAATAATTGGTGAGCTACTCTGGATAAATTGAAAGGCTAACAATTCATCTCGCTGTTTTCGTCGGGCTGTAGGGTGGGCTATGGTGTAAGTTCATATTTTCATGTATCGAAACCATTCATAAATTTGTACCTCATGTTAGGGCATGGAACTCTACATCAATTGGATTGCCGGTGCTGGCAATACTCATGATGTATTTTATACCAATCCAAAAATCATTGCGTCTTACCGTGAGTCGACCATACCCTGTGTCATCGTGATGATTCTTCCTAAACTTCATAGAGCGCTATGTGACGACCATTGTCAACCGCTACAAAAATTCGCCTAACGTCTTCGCTTGGGAAATGATGAATGAAGCAAGATGTTTGGGAGATCTCCCAGCTGGTCCCAACTGCGTTCCTGGCACTGAATTACTTACCAAATGGTATAGCCAAACGTCAAATTTCATTCGATCGCTGTATGTATACCTTACTGACAGAAAATTGCCGAGGTGCTAACGCTAGATTTCAGTGACCCATTCCATATGATAACCACTGGCGGAGAAGGCCACTTCTACTGGAAAAATACGAACGTCGGATTCTGGTTTGATGGCGTGTTCAATTCTGATTACAACTTTAATGGACAAGGTGTGTCTTATTTCCGGGGTATTTTGCTGTTATTTATTCTTCCTAGCCGGTGAAGATTTTGATACGGAGCTTACCCTCCCTAATGTAGATTTCGGCACCTACGTGAGTTTCCTCTAATTAATTGTATATGATATGTCTCGCCTCTGACACAAAGTGCCCGTGATAGCACCTGTATCCTCAGACTTGGTAAAGCAACTCGCTCTTCTATCCGTTCTTCTGAATTGAATTATTAAATAGGTACCCTCAACTCGTAATATATTTACATTCATCATAGCCAAGCCTTTTTTCTGAGCGCTTCGTCTAGGATTTTCCAGGATCCAATTTCACAGTGCAGGACTGGGGCCTTCATTGGATCCAGCTTCACGCCGATGGTGAGATGGCTCTATGGTGACAAACGTACAGTATTAACATCAATATCTAGCCGCAAAGAAAGCGAACAAACCTCTGATCCTCGAAGAATTTGGGCTTACCGGTCTTCGTGAGACTAGCCAAAATATCGGAATAAGAAGAAAATGCTCACCTGCGGTTATTTTTGCAGAAAACAAGACTGAAATATATCCTCAATGGGTGGATTTGGCTTTGAAAACCAACCATGCGTAAGACCAAATATTTAATTCTTGTTCGATCTGACTAATTGTCGTTTCCCGACCAGTGGGTGAGAGGCCCCACAGACCTCAATGTACTATTGGGAAGGATACTAAGAGTTGATATAACAGAATCTTTCCCTGGCAATTTGGAGCGCTGGGCCTGAATGAGGATGGCGGTAATCGACTAATTAAATATGCGGATGCGCTCATAAACGGGGTATTTACACTCTTTCACATCTTAAAGGATTTAGAAAACTAATGAATAATGGATTGTAGGCGTCTCCAAACGACGGTACATTATTTCCTGCGCACGAATGGTATTGTTGATGCTAAAAAGAATGAAACGAAATAGGGTTTGCTATTTACCAGAATCAAACGGCCGTGTGGAATATTTTTGCGTAAGGTTTCAAGTCGTTGACAAAAGCATTTTCTGAATAGATACAGGAACGTTGCCAAAATCCAAGCAAGCAGGTCAGGATGAACGAAAGTAAAAACATCAAAATGGAAGCCATACAACTGAGACGATATGGAAGTATCACTAACTCGATGCCTTCGATTAGCTCATACAATAAAAGGATATGTATTCCTTGGCCCCTATGCTATGTCGCGTCTAATGAAATGGTTTTGGTACAAGATGCTGAACAGTGAACTGTTAACGAAGCCGGTAGGAAGTGCGACGCCCGAAAAGCTCACCATAATTTCCTCTCTTTATTCATATTGTGGCCGCTGAGTCTATGGTGTAGGATGGCAAACGATGCTGATTCCTTGCGATGCTATTGGTGGATATTGGGACGGCGGCGGACGTTTTTTGACAAAGACATCCGTCGCGGAGATCCGGGTGTCCTTCCATACTTTGACACTGAAATGTGAATAGACACGCGAGTCGCCATAATTGTGGGTCAATTAACAATTGTCGATGTGGGGAAAACAAAATATCGATACGCACGACAATTGTGCCTTCCGGCAGTCCTGCTTCAATAAATAATGATATGTGGACCCTGCATTTAGGACCAATGAGATGCTCTCTTGGGGTTGGAGCGTCACGGTTGCATTCGAGGAATATCCGTTCTCCCCCTCCCGTGTCAGCTGCAGACTGGAAGGTACCGTAGTGTCATTGATAAATTCGAGTAAGATCTCGAAAGGGAGAGTGCAAGTAGGCATTGTGCAGTAGTAGTGGTCTGTACACAGCTATACCCTCTGGGATGACGAATTATATGTACCAACCAGATGAAGCGCGAGTGTAAAAATGCCTGCTGGACACGTCTTCTAATTCCCCACAGGATCGTGTACGAGACGGTCTTCTACGCTCGTCTTATTGTTCTCTCCAAATGAGGGAAATCAACAATTGGCCCTTTGCCGCCTCATGTTCACGTCCTACACCGGAAATATCCCTGATGGAGCTCATCGCGATCCGGCCAAGATTAAGTCCGTTCCAGGGACGTAACCGAAAATTAAGGCTGAAGGCTGAAAGTCATATGTATTCCCGAGCCAATCCTGGGCAAATACTGGGTGTACTTACATAGTAATCATGTAACGATATCACCGGATAATTTCATTGAAAATCGTGATCATATTGCTTGAGGTATAGTAACTTGCGACTGGTAGATAATGAATGACATGGAATGTTCAAAAAAGGTACTTAGATACTCTGTGTAGCTAGAAATGCCCAAGAAATGTCTCCGGCGCCATCGCGAAACGAACCCCGGGATACTGTCTTCACCAGAAAGGGGGGAACGGCTTCTTCATGAAGTCCACGGTCAACTTGAGGCAGAACATATCGTCGTCCGAAGCGGTGTAACCGTTGACATCAACGACAAATTTAGCTAGCCAGAATTATGTTAGAATAGATATTCACGCATTTTGTATATTGCACTACCTTTGGGTATTTCCTTGGGTAGAGCAACAGTCTGCTCAACGATGTGCGTTCCCTCTGAGACAGGGCACTGGATGCTTGCATTGTTGGTACGACTAGAGACGCATATTGAGTGTCAATATCGGTTGAAAGGAGAAGAGTCACTTACGCCTCTTCGCAGATATCGAATGTTTTCTGCAAAATCTTTATTAGTCCGAGCTTCACGGTGACGTCGGCAGAAGCGCCATCCTGGTAAATAGTGAGATGGGATAACGTATTGATAAATGAGGTTTGCTGACCTCTATTACTTCTCGGGCGATACCCTTGACTTTGACGGTCATATCTTTGCCAGGCTCCGGAGGATCAGGGAAGACCTCAATGGACTCGATTTTGACAGCATCTGTGTCGAGACCTATTTGCTTATCAGAGAAAGGCAACATTCATGAACGGTGTAGAAACGAACCACAGTCCTGCCAATCCCAACCAGCTGTTGCGCGAATGGGGCCAGATTGACCATCCAGAGGCTGCTGGCCAGGCATGGATAGGGCGAACGAGGTCGTAAGAAGGCCGAGGGCGGCCACGATAAGGGAGAGTGAGCGCATTGTGGTGGAATGGAGAAGGTCGGGGGAGTCGTCAACAGGGATGGAGCAGCTCACTGACAACCCCAATGTGCCCAAATTCGGGGGTCACAAGCAGTCATATAATTGCCGCCCTTATTACATAAGCAGCACCGCCCTAAGACGTCACGACTGCGGTGAACATCATCCGTTTCTTCTTCCTACCATCATGAAGTCCAGTAAACCGAGAGATTACTGCTGCTGCGCTATCCCCCTCGTGAATGCAGGAATATACGCTACCCTCATCGAACAAACTGCAGCTGGTCTACTGATAGGAACTCTCTCAATCGCTACCCCGGAGAGTATGCGCATTCATCATCTCAACGAGGCACCAGTCACTAATCTTTACCATTCACATAGTTGTTGGCGCCTCTACCTTCTCGGCTGCGAAGTGGATCCTCGCAATCTTAGCCTATGTTATTACTGGCGTACAACTCTTGGGTTTCATTGGTGTCTCAAGGGTAAGTTTTCGCCTACAGTCCTGGTACCATTATCTCATGATTCATCTATACAGGAGAATCCTTCTCTTTACCGCCGATACGTCACACTGCATGGCTTATGTGCACCCATTGCATTCTCTGTTGCTGCTGCATGGATAATAATGTCTGCAACAAGACATTCCACGGCGAAAGCTCAGTGTCTCCTCAACTTTTTCTCTGATGCCAGCGGTGCCAGTTCGAGCGAAGGCGATACTCTATGTAATATATTCCCTTGGGTGGATGTTGGAATCATGGGCGGCCTATGGGTTATACTCGCCGCATTACATGTATGTAATCCGTTCTCTTGTTATTTTTGCTCTGTCGTTTCCCCAGTTGATCGCCGGCTCCCAGATATATCTTTATGTTGTCATTGCGTCCTACGGAAACTCACAACGCCGAGACCACGATCGTTACAACCAGGTTTACGATCCCACTCAACCCATCACGGAAAATGTCCCCCTCAATAATCAAAACGATCCATGGGATTCTCGACCATCAGGAGACTATTTGAGCGGGCGCAAGAATAGCAGTTATAAACACGTGCGGCAGGAAAGCTCTATGAGCGCCTCAGATGTGTACAATCAACCTTACCAAGAACCAAAGGATTCATTCTCGACTGCCAGCCTGAACTACGATCACGCAAATCAATATTCCCAGAATGCCCAGAATCCCGTATATCCATCATACGCGCACACCCAAAATGCATTACCTACGCCTACCAACAATTATTACGATGCACCCGTTGACTCTCATATCGAACGTCCGCTGCAAGCTCAGCCACACCCTGGTGAGTTAATCTTTTGCTTATTTAGCTGTATATTACATTCTAATAGCCAAATGATTAGCAGAAGGCTCTTTCGGTCGGAAAACTCCACGGATCGCTTGAACAGGTAATTCCCTAAACTGTGCTTGGACTTTGTCACTATTCTGGACTTTGAGATATAATTATAGTTACCTGGTAATATGGATTGCATTCACATTTGTATCAGCACAATCCCTGGACTTTATTTATGCGCGGTAAAATGTGCCTTTCGGGCAATGTCCAGAAAAGGGAAATCAACACGAGGCTCGGTTAGTGCTTCTTTCTCAAAGATGATGAGAAACTTGCGAGAAACCGTCGACCTGCAGAAGCAATCAACGGACACACACACGGCATTCGAGCCTCGTTGTTTCTGCATGTATTCGCTTCTGGTCAAACAGCGCGGGCACGGCTCCTTGCCGTGATTACTCTCAAAGCCACCTTGTGACATATATCATGTTCTCACTCAGGTCAAGACAATAAGCTGAACGTGGTATTCCCCACCCTACCACGCTCTATTCTTTCCTCAACTATCCCATTCGTAAGGGTCTCCTTGCTGTCGTCAACTATTGTCTGGGTTAGATCACTAACCGACATCTCCCATTATTGTGAGCGCCAATACCTACCGCAATTGTACCGGACTATCTCCACGGGTTATCTCGACTTCGGCTTTGAAGAGAATCGCAATCAGCTTGATTTAAATATCAAAGGCGGAAGTGCATCCTTTGATTCCCCCCTCGCCGCCCGTTCCCTTCAGTTGCTTTTTCTTCTTTTTTCTTCTTTTTTTCATCTCCGTTGTTAACGTCTGCGACGCCACTACGACTTCGGCCTTCTTAGTTTAAATTTATTTGTAATGCCTTCCCTCCAAAGTTACGACATCCTTCTGGACCTTACGAACGACATGCAAAATCCCGTTTCTATCCAACTTCTTCGTGACTACGGCAGGACTTCCAGTCGGATTGTAGTGTTGCAACCAACGGAATCACTCTCTCTGATTTTGGAGTCGGGCACCTCGTATCAGTATGCAGTCAAACTGCAGGCAAAAGTTGCCAATGTGACGTAGGTTAAGTCTACCGTTCAATGTAAATTTTATCTGACCCGATTCCAGAGCGAAATCATGGCGGGATATTACATGCCCCATATCTCAACTTTTCACTAGGAGCACATCCGGGGCAGTTTCCTCAAATGCGACCCAGTCGCAAGGAGGGAGTGGGATCCAGGTCGACTGCGTGTGGAAAGACAACAGATTCAATATATGGAATGACCTATAAGATGAGATTGCAAGTAGAACGCTATGTCGTGAAGGTAAGTTGACGCAAATTTCTTACAATAAATTGGCAGTGATACTAAACATCTGTGCAGGAGGCCTACGAACCCGGTGCTGCTATAACTTGCTCAACTATATGGAAAGCAGTTTAATTATACCTGTAACATATTCCTATCGTACTCGGAACAATCTTAATTTATGCTTTCGCCATTTTCGTCTTCAGCGTCTTGCGATTGCTTATTGTCATTGTAAGAAGAGGAGGCATATCAAGTAACGTCCGAAAATCCAAACCTATACAATTCTGGGATTAGAATGAAGGTCATATAAATGAACAATGATCAATATGTACATACGTACATAGATATGTGGATGTGCGGCATCATAGATTAAGTCGGGATTTGAGATGAGGTCTGTAAAACCGATGGGTTGTAATGAGTGGATTAATACTGAAGAACGGTGTTGGCTGGGCGGCTCTAGCCTCTAGGTTTCGAAGTGCGAGAATATATAGTACACCTGATGTTATTGGGGGTAACATAACATGATAAATTAAAAAACATTGCTAGGCGTGTTTGACGTTCTCCGTCAATGCATTTTCCATCGTGATGACGGGAAACTTTCTACCGTGACGATTCGGCGTAACAGAACGCTGTCCAAGCTTTCCTTGAGCAATAAGAAGTGCAGGCCGAGTTTCGCCGGGGCGTTTATGGCCTGCATTCTGACGGGGTGCACGCGTTGTAGAGTTTTTCTCAAGCATTTCTTCATGTATCGATTTGAATGCCATTGGTGTAGCCAGTAGCTCATCCTAAGGCCTCGTCAGCTGGGAGAAAGGCTGCCAGCTTGGAATAACTCACAGCGTACTCGGTAGCCTTTTCGCTCAGAGCTCTGGCGGCGCTGTCGGGGCGGTAGCGCAGAATTTTTTGTACATTCCACCGCGTCTTTGGTCGAAGAACACCCTTCTCTCCGTACTCGACCTTGCGTTCTGCCTTAACCACTTCAAAAGTCTTTTCCACACCGGCATTAATGATGGCTTCGGGACGTTGACTCCTCAGCTTGTCTCTAAGAAGTTCCCAACCAACAGCTCTTGAGGTCATCTCCCATCGTAGATCCCTCGGGTTGTCGACGAGCTCTAGGATAGCGTGTGGTGCATTGTCACCCTGTCGGTTTCCGAACTTGTGTATCCGGGTGTAACCTCCGGGTCGGTCAGCATAGCGCTTTGCGAATGTCGAGAAGAGTTTTGTGATAGTATCAGGCTTCAGGAGGAACGCAGAAGCCCGGGTGTGCGCGCTGTTGTCGCCCTTCTTCCCCATGGTAATGATCTGGACAAATAATGAGACGCGAAAGAGTGGGCTTGAATTATAGATACCTTCTCCGCCAGCCTGGCCGTGTCGCGTGCTTTGGGTAATGTAGTCTTTATTTGTTCATGCTCGAAAAGTGAGGTAACTAAATTCCTGCGGTGTGTATTGGAAAGGAAATCCTAATATATGTTCTGAGTTGGCAACCTACCTCAACATGAGCATTCTGTGAGAGGATGTCCTCGAGAACTTCCGGAACGCGACACCATGCTTCATTTTCCGAACGATTCAAGCACAAAGCGTCGCGAGTATGAACAGGGATTAGAGAATGATCGGGCAGTCGCGTTCAACGGGTTGAAGGATTCGGTCGGAAAGCAGTGTCCGGAGAACAAAAATATTTGATTATGTCAGCTTCGTTACCTGGTGAAAGCACTACTGACGGAGCTTAGTACGAGATGTTTTTCCCCTTAGTATATTATGTATGTAAGTACCACGACTTGTATCCCGGATAAGCCGGAGGCCTCAGGAATTGAGCTGTCGGCAATGATCACTGGGAGAATTTACGTTCATCAAGGTTTTGGCCTTTAAAACGGCCAGCTAAATTAACCCGGAACAAATGCCCAGAATCCGGGTATTTTTCTTGTCTACTGGAATCTCCTCCAAACGCCCCGCAATGGGCGGTAGTGACAAAAAGCTGATCATTGTTTAGGCCTAGCATCGATTTGAGTAGGAGATAAATTCACAACAAGTCTGATAATTCTCACCTCCAAAACAACAAGACGTCACGTTTAAGACTGCTGGAAATAATATCTTGAAGTTGACATCTCCAGAGGGACTAAAGCGCACAATCTGTGAACCGGCCCAGCTAGGTGCCACTGTGCGTAAGGTTTGAGCGGAATTAGACTGGAATTATATCAATTTACCGGGCACTCCAGACGGCTCCTTCGCTATCAACGCACAAGCCATCGCAGAAGCCCATTTCCCCGAAGCCTTTTACGTTTGCATCGATGAATATGCGCCTGTTGGAGATTTTTCCTTCTTCGTAGTCGTAGGCATAGATAATATTCTTTAGAGAGTCCGTAAAATAGCTGAAATAGTATCGGTGCGTGATATTAAACTCAAACCAGGATGATCTCACAATATTTTTCCATCTGGGCTCCAGCCAAGACCGTTCGAGTCCTATTATGAACATGGAGGAGATGAGCGACATATAATGCGTTGTAAAACGGGTTCACATACGGTGAACGGGCCTTCGTCAACAACGTCGCATGTATCTGTGGCAGGATCATATCTATAGAGCTTGCCCGCGATACCACGCTCTTGATTCCAAAGCGTGCCAGCGAAAAATCGACCTTTGTTGTCGCATCCACCATCGTTGAACCTCGTGTAGGGCTCGTCCTGGGGTAGAAGAGGTTTGCAAATGTAAGATAGAGTCGAATTTTCATCAATTATGGCAAAGCCTTTTGATGTGGTACAGGCTAACTTCAAAAGAGTAAACCACAGGATGAAAATTAATTCGATGCAACCTTTCACTCACCCCTGGGCCATTCTTTCGTAAAGCCAGGCAAGAAATGGGCTCTTCAAATGTCTCCACAGAATATTGGCCATTTTCCTGAACATGGAAGATCTATGAAATAACAATGAGGGTGATCGCCGTCCAGTATGAGAATTAGTTTTCACTCTGTGTGCGGAGATATCAACGAAATGGAGCAGCGAATTCTTTGAGTCATAGACCGGACCTGATAATCAGTACGCTGAGAAATGGCTTCGTGCCGTTGACTCGGATATGCGTCACGAATTGGCTTACCTTCTCCTAAATCGCAACCAACTTTGAGCCAAGGACTTTCTACAACCATGTAATTGCTTGCCATACTGCTGAATGGGAAATTAATCAAGCGTCAATGCGCTGCAATAACAAGAGGGGAGAGCAATGAAAGCAACGAGGCGTGATATCAATACCCAGGGAACAATATTTCTCAAATTGGAAATTAGACCATCGAATATGTCGACCAATTGCAAGTCCGTAAATCGACTGAAGAGAAGTCCCCGACGGGAGTTCTGGCTTGCTTAAAAGCAGAGGGCGGAGACAGACCATATTTGCTGATCATATAGCAATGCATCATTAATTTGTCAGACGTGTGATTCAAACATTCAGAATAGCGTGAACAAGGGGTGAAGATTGGGGGAAGCAATACATAGTATGGAGCATTCCGAGACGCCGAACTATTATTCTCCATGGCTTTTAGTGAGCTGGAAGAAAGTGATTATCAGCCAAGAGGATGAATACGATAGAAAAGGTCCAAACCTTCGGGTGTCTTCGCAATGTAGTCGATGGCTATCCGAATGCTTAAAATATAGTTCTGACCAGCATTCAGTGAGCTAATGCATACCTTGTTCAACTGTATGAATCTCATCCGCCTCGGCATCAGGTATTTCAATGGAGAATTCCTGAAATTTGGGAGCTCGTATAGTATAGGCACCAAGTCATCAGCGTCACGTACCTCTTCCACTGCCATCATAACCTCAACCGCATCCAAGCTGTCTAATCCGAGGTCCTTCTCGAAAGAAGATGAGACAGTCAACTAATCACGCGACAATGCGTTATTTGAGTAGTTGCATGGAGGAGAAAATACGTGCCTTGGCTGGGTCAATCTTTTCGTAGCCCTTCAAGGTCTCGAGAATGCGCGACGTGATCGTCTCACGAGACAGCGCGCCTCCTCCTGAGTACATGGCTCTGGGGACCCATCGTGTTTGGAGAGTTTGGGTGGTCCGGGTAGCGCGGGCGAGGGTGGCAACTCTTGGGAGGAGGCGGGAGAAAGACATGGTGTTGAAAGGCGTGAACGAATACGAAATAACGACGCGGAGGGAAAATAGCAACCGTGACGCAGTGCCAACGCGATTCCGGAGTTCTCCGATATTATATTAGATAATAAGCACAAAATAACATTTACTATTGGTAATTCTAGGTGGCTTAGTGTGAGAGTTAGGTCTAAATATATTTTAAACATTCGCATGCCGCAGCGAGCCAGTCGCTGCAGATGGGACGGCGTTGAACACAGATGATACAGAACGAATTCATAACTCTTGGAGCCCATCGATACGTTACAGGGCCACATGAGGGAAAAAGGGATTGTAGGAGACAAGAGCAAGAGAGCACTTGGGATATAAAGGAAGGTTCGGAAATTGCCGATATGAACTGTGCAGTCCCCGGATAAGGTTTGGCGGACTGGTAAGCCACATTGGCTGTTGCAAGTCGGCGTAAACGCTCAACTCCTCAAGGTGAGAGCCGCCCGAGCCGTCCTGCTGAACAATTACTAAATTATACTCCATTTTACTTTGTCTAGGTCCGTCTACACGACTCCCATTTACGATCCTAAAAGAAACTAATTATTTCGACGCGTAGAACACGACAATGGCCACTTTCTCTTCGACACCCATCGTCATTGATGGCAAGGGTCACCTCCTTGGTCGATTGGCCTCGATTATCTCGAAGCAGATTCTCTCTGGCCAGAAAATCGTAGTGGTTAGGTGCGAGGAAATCAACATTTCCGGTAGCTTCTTCAGGAACAAAGTACGCCTTGCTAAAAGGAATGTAATCCCCGCTGTAGTCTAATAACACGGCAATAGCTCCGTTACCACAATTTCCTCCACAAACGCCACATCGTCAACCCCAAAAAGTCGGGCCCTTTCCACCACCGCGCTCCTTCTAAGATTCTCTACCGGGCCATCCGTGGCATGACCCCGCATAAGAGCGCCCGTGGTGCAGCCGCCCTCGAAAGGCTCAAGCTCTTCGAAGGTGTCCCCCCACCATACGACAGGAAGAAGCGAATGGTTGTCCCTGAGGCATTGAGGGTGCTGAGGTTGAAGCCCGGTCGCAAGTACTGCACGGTGAAGGTATGTATTTCGAAGTTCAATTTATCAGCCGACCCTTGTATTTATATGGCCGTAGCGTCTCTCGCACGAGGTCGGTTGGGGTTACAAGGATGTTGTTGATCGTCTTGAGGAAAAGAGGAAGATCAAGGCCCAGGCATTCCACGAGCGCAAGGTGTGTAGCCTTTGTACTGCGTTGTTGGGCAGGGACCAAGGCGCTCATGTTAATTACTACACCAGCTTGCTGCCATCAAATTGCGCCAAAAGGCTGTTGCTGGCAGCGCACCGTCGTTCGAGCAGCTCACCCAGCTGGGATACTAGAGTAGTCGCCATGCTAATTCGAGAGTTTTATCGCATTATGCACACTATGTACTACACTAGCGCGCTCAGACGTCCCGCCGTGCGTTATGATGATATGATATGCCATTACCACACTGCCACGATAAATGATACGTGAGGGCAAACGAACTGCGAGAATGAGTCAAGAGCGCTGGCCATCAACAGCTTCGGCCATAGCCGAGCAGAAAAGAGTTTTTACAAAGACGGCTTAGATTTTATTTCCTGTCTCTTCCCTGCCATTCCTTTCTCCGTCCCCCTCCCCTTCCTCCACCATGCCCTCCGACTCCTCCAGACACGAAAATGGTCCGTGCACTCTCTCCCCCATCGTCCGTTGCTTACTTTTTTTACAGCCTCCCCAACCCACTCCCGCTCTCCCTCGCCCTCTCCTCACGACACCCTTACCCTACGCGCGCTCGTCAGCACCAAGGACGCCGGCGTCATCATCGGCAAGGCAGGAAAAAACGTTGCTGATTTGAGGGATCAGACCGGCGTAAAGGCTGGCGTCAGCAAGGTCATCCCCGGTGTACATGAGCGTGTTCTCACAGTGACAGGCTCCGTCGAAGCCGTCTCGAAGGTACATTTCGTCTGCTACCCTTTTTTGCGCCTCGGAACTCATTCCTCCTAGGCATACAACCTCATAATCTCCCAGCTCGTTTCCTCTACCCCTTCTTCTCCTGTTACCCCCTCTTCCCCATCTACACTGCATACCTCGATCCGCCTTTTGATCTCTCACAACCTGATGGGCACCATCATCGGTCGCAGTGGACTCAAAATAAAAGCCATTCAGGATGGGTCTGGTGCACGCATGGTGGCCTCAAAAGAGATGCTCCCCCAGTCCACCGAGCGTATTGTCGAAGTTCAGGGCTCCCCCGAGGCCATCGGACGCGCAGTAGAGGAGATTGGAAAATGCTTGTTGGAGGATTGGGAGCGCGGACTTGGCACAGTCCTCTTCCACCCCGGGCCTCCTGACGATCGTGTTGGTAATCGTCGTGGCCACACCTACTCTTCCTCGTACGCCGGCTCCCGTCGTAGCAACGGCGATGCTCCTCCTCGAGGCCGAAATTCTCCCCCGGGCTCACCTACCGCCGCTCATTCTCCGGTTTCAAGTCCACCTGCCGCTAACCTGCGCACCCAAAATATATCCATTCCATCTGACATGGTTGGATGCATAATTGGGCGCAGCGGAACCAAAATTACAGAAATACGTCGCTTGTCCGGATCCAAGATTTCTATTGCTAAATCCCCACACGACGAAACCGGTGAAAGGATGTTCACCATCGTGGGCACCCCCGAGGCCAATGAGAAGGCTTTGTTTTTGTTGTACAACCAGTTGGAGAGCGAGAAGGAGAGGCGGGTTGGAAGGGAGGCCCAGCAGCAGGCCGAGATGCAAGATTGATTTGCGCAAGCGGATCAGCCATGCCAAAACTTATCATCCCTTCTGTCAACCGAACGATATGTACGACAGATAGCATTACTTGAGTCAGGGTAGAGCTCGAGGATTTTGAACGTTGGCACTTTGCGCTTGGGCACCCCAAATTTCTTCCGGTCCCCCGACTCACTCATTTTCACGTCTTTCACCTATTCGATGGCCTTGACCCCTGCAAACCCTGCCCATTTTTTCTTGAAACCAATTTTCCTGACGCCAAAACTCCGAACATTCATGTACTCCATTTTGCATCACTGTCCGTCAATGCTCTCGTCGTCCCTCATCATGATCTCAGCGCATACTCATTGGCCAATTTATGATGCTTCTGCCTCTACTGTAGACTCGCCGAGTATTGTATATCAGCCGTAAAATACCACACAAATGAGTCAACTGCATTGTTCAAACATTCTTTCTCGTGGTTTGATATGGCAAAGCTCTGTTGAGTGCAATATGAAAAATACGCCGCGCGCACCGCGTACCGCGTTTGTGGCGCAAGTCATGTGACGGCATTAGCAGACTCAAAATGATTCAATTTCCAGAAATAGAACAGATTTTTCACCTTGAACGATGCAGCGTCCTCATTCCTCTCTTCCCAACAATCCCAATGTGGCCTATGCAAGTCAACAAAATCCTTATCAGAAAATATCTCCTTACCCAACATACTACAACTCTCACTACTTGCAAGCTTATGCCCAGTCCCAGTCTCTGCCACAATCACATCATCTGTCAGGCGGGCCCACAAATTCCAGTGCAAATAACATAACGCAAAGGAATGCCGGGCAAACGAGGAACTTCGCTGCTGCTTCATCCAGTTGGTATCAACATGGGAACCACAGATGCACATACGGCGGCTGCACATTCTTCGGCTCGGCCAAAAGTGTTGAAACGCACATGATGGACAGGCATCTTATATATCCTCCTGGTTGGGACCAACGCAAGAAAAGATCGGAGTGGGATGCAGATCCCAGTTTGAAGGGGTGCGCATGCATCGAGTCTTACTGTATGGACCACACTGAACGCACAGTAGGAAGCCCGTGCCCATCCATGGGACCAACATTGTTTTAGATGACCCGGAAGTGCTCGAGGCATGGATAGCAGAGCGGAAACGGCGGTTCCCCACTTCCTCGCGCGTCGAAGATAAGAAGCGTAAGATGGAAGAGGCCGTCGCGCGCGGTCAGCTTGACCTGAGCGAAGCCGGCGTCCGGGCAAGCAAGCGTCATAAACCAGAAAACACCTCGTCTCACCAGCAAAAGAAAAGGACTTTTGCAAGCTCGAGAAAATATGGCGGGGTTGCAAATGACACTGGAAATGATAGGATACCTGATTCAGGATGGGGCGCGAGGTCGAAAGTCAAACCTTCACTGCCAGGTGCAACGACATCCACGGCACATCTCCCCCCACCATCTCCTGCTGAATCAGATGATGGCAATGATCAAGCTCCTGATATAGTTTCCTCTAAAATTGCACCTCCAACGAAAGTAGAACCTATCCATGAGCGACTTACCGATGAAGAACCCGATCAAGTACCAAATCGCTCCAGGGACAAATACCAGAAAAAGGCTCTACCTTTACAGCCAAAGATGCCTATGCATAATCCCTTTGCCTCGCGACCCAAACTGCTGCGCAATGTAAGATTTTCGCGCTTTCTTCGACCACCTTTTGATTGTACCCCGATTTGCAGCTTCTTCTACCTGAAATACGGGTCACGGTGTCCAATCTCTCACAAGCCATTCGCTTTTTAGTAGACAACGATTTCCTCCGCAACATAGAGTTGAAACCTGGGCAGGCGGCAGAAAGGAATAAAATAGAAGTACTCCAGGAAGATGCCCACATGCCGAATAATCCGGTTTAGACTGCGTTGATTAGAATTATCGCTAATGTACGTATTAAACTATCTGCTGGCTTCACTTGAGCTATCATCGCTACCATCTTCTTCCGAATTATCCATCTCAATGGGGTCGACATCCATAACCTTCTGCGTCACCTTGAAACCACTGGTCTTCAGCCATTGGCTAATTTCGTCCGATTTGGCAGGGGCAGTAACGACAACAGCCACAGATGAAGCGGGGTCAAACAGAGGCAAGAAATGCTTTTCAAGCGCAGCGAGGACATCTTCTTTGGTGACAACTTGATATTTCTCCAATAGATCAAATTGGTGGGTTTTTGACACTCCTTTCATAGCTTGGTTAGTAAACGATACAATGGCCTGTACAAAAGATGAGTATAAGTAATGAAGAAATGTTTTGGACATCTCTTACAGCTCTGCCAGCAGTAGACACATTCTTGGCTACACCGTAGACAATAGTGCTCTTTGCGGCATCAAGAATTGTCTGATCAAACTCAATCTACCCAGCCATAGGGTTATTATTCTAATTTTTTGTGAAAGAAAAAAGAGGACGCACTGAACCATCCACAAGACCCTTGATGACCTTGGAAGCTTCTTCATAGGCTTTCGTGCTATTCGAGCTCTGAGGACCATCAGTCTCAAGGATAAGTGGTGCATGAATTGAAGTGTGGCTTACTCGATAGAGAGAGAAATTAAGGATTCCAGATTCTACGTCCAGAGACGCATATGCACCATAAGCCAATCCATTCCCTCGGATATAACGCTAATAGACGATTAGAAATCTCGGTGAAAAAACCTGGATTGCATGCATACCCAAAGATAACTCTCGGTTGCGTTGAGAACTTCAAGAGCTACACGGATAGCAGGATATTCAGGATTGTCAAATCCAGAGATACCCTTGGTGGTATGGGTAGCATAGGAACTTTCAATCGTCGGAAGACTCATCACGATTGCCTGGCAGATGCTGTTGTTTGAGTACAGATTTATTAGAGACGATACTGATATCATTCACCTCACGAGATATATTTTTGCCGACATCGCTGAGAGTTTCAGAAGCCATAGGAACTGGCGATAGTGTGACACTCTGAGATTCAAGTTTTAGTTTAGACGTTTATGTTAACAGCTATATCGGCTTACAGGAATCACAGACCCAAAGTGCTTGGCCCAAATACTTCTTGGATTTGCGACACCTAAAACATTTCCTGTGACAGAGAACCTGATGCCAGAAGGATTCGTGACTGTACAAATTAAATGAATAACTGAACAAAGATTGACGTCGTCAACTTACGATGTTTCCTTATTTCTTGGAAATCCGCGATGACTTCCTCCGGAGAATCTTGGAGACGCGCGATAAGTGTTGGGATGAATTCAGCCTGGGGGAGAACTCCTCCTGCTCTTGATGTTGAGTTTTCGGCGTGGATAAGTGTAGACCACAGCGAGGACAGGACATTGCTTCCATCTCTCTTCATTTCGGGAAGAGACTGCTGGATCTTTGCAAGGACAACTTGCAGACTAGAGAAAGCATGAAGCTAAATTGGGCACCAAATGAATGAATCAAGGATAAACTTTACCGTTCTTGTTCAAATTCTGCCCCATAGATCAGATCCTTTAGCCAAGCCACAGCGCCTTCGTAGAGAGCGGTCTCAACCTTTATGCTAGCACGGAATGTGTCTGTGAAACAATGCGAAACTCCAAGGCCGACCTCGTAGGAGACGGTTTCGTTGTCTAGCTGGTTAACGACTTGCTCGTGAGTTAATTTGACTCCAGATTGTCGTTGGATAGGCAAAGAGAAGAACGCAGAAAGGTAAGCAGACATATACCTAGAATTTGTTTTAGGCGTGGAAACTAAATCAGTAAAATCGTACTTACGGCCTTAGACGATCAGGTAGATCAGCAAGTGAAAAGATAGCATGCAGGGACACAAAGTCAGACTAAAACAACATGAATGTCAGAGTGTTGAAGTAGTGGATGTCCGAACCACATACTTCCACATGATCGTATTGAACGAAGAAAGGCAGCTGAGAACCATCCGCCTGGATATGCTTCAGTAGGGGCTCGTCAACCGATGCCGAGGAGGAGTGACCGGTGCGACCCTTCCCAGGCTCTTGGACGCTCTGCACAGGTATCCAAGATATGGTTTTGACATCGGGAACAGGGAAGGACTTCAGGATCTCGACGGGAATAGGCCTGTCGTGCTCCGCCTTGGCCTCTTCTAACTCAGCCGCCGCCTTTTTGAGACCATCCGGCCCAAGTTTGGCCACCTGAGCTTTGATTCTTGCCTTCTCATCCTTTTCAAGCTTTCCAGCAAGACTTGCAGAAGGCTTGCCGATGATAACAATGGAAGCTGGTTCAATGTAATACCTGTAGGAAGCGTTGGTGAGCCAATCAAGGCACTAATCAAGCTACTTACTGGGACAATAAACTTGTCCACTGGCTGCTGGTCCACTTTCGCAAAGCAGCGTAGTAATTGATCTCGTCCATGGACGCCAAAATCTCGGAACCATTTTGCGCGCCGTACAAGAAATCGGTTATGAGCGTTCCGGAGAAAGTGTCTCCTTTGGCAGATTCTAGTTTACTGCGAAGCTGAAGACATTCGCATTGTCAGAATTAAACATTGATTGCCTGAAGTAACACTATACCTGACGTTCATCTCTGTTGATGATCATTTCCATACGTTTCATGTCAATGCCGCCTGCAACTATCCTTACCAAACTCGCTCGGAGTTTGTCATTGAACGTGTCGAGGCTTTCCGTGGGGACGGAACCAACATATATAGGTAGATTGACAGAAGTTGCCCGGGTATCTTCACTGAAGTAGATATATGAACTGGGCAAGGAAACAACTGTCAGTTTGAGCATTGTAACGAGGTATAGAAAGTGCTCACCAAAGAGGAGATTCTATTTCTACGAATTCCTTATTGAGAGGAGCCACTGCCGATGATGTAAGATATGTCCCGATTATTTCTAGCGCCTTTCTTTCCAAGAATGCGTTGGGTGGCGGGCCCATAAAATTGATGATTAATTCACCCATACCTAGACGCAGCATCATGAGTGAACAACAACAACAACAACACAAAGGGCCATACTTTCATCCTGCTCCGGAAACTCTACAGTATCCTTCACTAGTGCGGCTATGGGCCTTCGGTTTGCGCTCGCCGTTTCCACAAAAGGACGTTTCCATCCTTGTGGGTGGGGCCCGCGGTTTTGATTATGCTCAATAAGACTAGGCTCTACTTGTTCCTGAACCACACTGAGCAACGAAGACGTGCCACTAGATAGCTTTCCAGCCACGATAAGAGCGAGATTATTGGGTACATAGTATTTCGCATGATAGTCCCGAACTATGAAGGCTTATCAGTAATAGTCATTAGAATATGAAATAAACAAGCCCACTCTGTTGGGGTGTCAGTACGCGTAAAGCATCCATCAAGCCTCCAGTTTCACTGCGATAACCGCTGCCAACTGGATCGAGCAGTCTTTGCAGACTACGGAAAGAAAGTTCGGAGGTCTGACACTGCGAGTAGATGAAATGAAGACGCACCGAAGCGCCATGAGATCTCCTGATGTATTTTCTCTTCCTTGCATTTCACTGTAGACCACACCAGAATCTTGTCCTTTTCCATCGATATGATGCACCTACCAACCAGCGATTTGATAAGGGAGCGAAGAAATTCTTATTGAGAGCGACTGACCTCTGTAATAAAACTAATGAGCATCGTTAACAAACAATTTCAGAGAAATTCGTATGAACAGACGCACCCGGCTTTCGTGATCGTAGGGTATAAAATATGGTCGACATATATCGGGAGTAGTTGAAGGAATCCCTGCTCTCCCGCTGTCGAGATAGTGTATGCAGTGTGATCGGTGTCCGTCCAGGCATTAGTTCCGTTTGAAAATCCACGATTGGCCAACAGATCAAGGATGCCTTTGAATGGGTATTTTTCGGATCCCATGAAAACCAAACTATAAAGAAACGCTGAGTGTTGACCAAAAAGAGGGGTAGATAGACCTTACTGTTCCAAAGTATGCGGACATCCCGAGTCATCGAAGACTTTGCAGCGCGTCAGTGGCATAGACTTGAGAGCGCATAGTAGAACGATGCTTACTCTCTGTCCCTACCACAAAGTAGCCGTTCACAATGGGAGCTGTATAAAAGACCGTTCAACATTATTTTATAAAGGACTCTGATAATCTAAGTACCTTCGTAATCAAGATGAATGACTGTTAGACCAGTAACTCGACTCTGCCACTTCGAGATTATGACATCCGTAAAATCTAATTTAACGCGTTTAATCAGATCGTAGTTTCCAAAGGATTCCGTGGGCTGGGCCATTGCAGGAGAAAATTGAGCGAGAGGAGTCTGTGTGCGTTGGGCTGCAGCGTGTGCTGCCCGGAATTGGAAGTCGCGGTAATTAATCGGAACGGGCCGTTGAGGTAAAGTGAGTCGAGGAGTGGCGAGGACCCGCCGATTCAGAGCGGAAAGAGAGCGACGTCTAAGGAGAGAGGAAATGCTTTGCATAAAGGACTTATGCAGAGATAGACAGCCTGCCTGGCGACGGGGGAAATTCAGCGTCAACGTTCAACCGTTTTCACTGCCGTCATTTGCAACGCAAAGCTGGTGGTCACACAAGTCCCACGCAAGTTCAGTCACATACTGCATGATCGTTCCTCTTCCAAATGCCATACGAAGAATGGACAAGCTGTTTGAGTTGACGTCCTCGCAGCTGGCTGTCGCCCAGGCTCGTAGAGAGAGAAAAAGACAGGCAGAAATCCTCCAAGCAAGTATCAAGCCCGTTACCACCGCCTTGCTACAGCGACAGTGGTTAAATGTGACGGAGCCACCGAAAAGCTTGACATCGAGCACCAAAATACTTACATGGAACGTCTGTGGAATACTCTCCTCTCCATGATGCACGGACAACTGAAATTACCCCACAAAGATTCTCGCCCAGTGTTTAGTTCGTAAGCAAACAACTAATACTTGCTTCCCCTCATGATATTAAATAAATCCCTAGGACGCACCCTCTTTCCAACGAGCGACTGTCTGAAGAGCGCGCAAAGGCACACCCTCATTCAAGAAGAGCTTAGACGACAAGATGCTCACATAATTTGTCTTCAGGTCAGCGGGCTAAACCGCTTAACGTGAATAGATCAGCTAACATATCACTGTTGCTCATGTAGGAAGTTGATCAATTGGAAAAGCTATCTCCCATGCTGGAAAAATCTGGCTACAAAACTCACTACGCATCTGGTCGTGGTAAGAAACACGGCTGTTTGATCGGGTACAAAAAAGAGTTATATACCTTCGTCTCGGAAAAAACTGTGTACTACGACGAGCAACATATTGGAACCTCTCCCGGGCAAGGTCGCATTGGTGCAAGCTTTAAGACCAAAAATATTGGTTATATAGTAGCCATGAAATCCAGAACAAATGAGAACGAAGGCATTATTGCGGCCACAACACACCTCTTTTGGCACCCAAAGTCAGGATACACCCCGTCGTTACTGAAATCTGATCACTAATTATATACCCAGGTACACATATGAAAGGATAAGGCATGTCAGTCGTCTCAGCATCTTTTTGATATAATTAATTTCATCTAGGCAAGCCGCTATCCTCCTGCAAGAGGTCTCAGCATTTAAAGAATCGCTTTCTGCAGATTCTTGGCCTTGCATTATTGCAGGAGGCAAGCTATACATCTTTTTGTTGACGCCTGGAAGATACTGAAGTATTAATTACCGTATCACAGACTTCAATTTCGGGCCTGCCGATCCAGGATACTCGTTATTGACAGGCGACTCCCTTCTTCCTTTTCAAGAAGATGACATCAAACTCTCTATGGTTGTTCATTCATCAATAGATCCCACAGTAGCCAAGGACGCACCTCCCCCTGAAGGAACAAAAGAAGATGACGAGGGAAATGCTGTCGATCCTGATCGCGTTATCACCGGTGCTCGCGCAGCAGTTGATTCTGACGGCCTGCTCAGCACCCAGGAGCTCGATGACTGGTTCTCCGTGTTGCCTAATTTAAGAAGTGTTTACGCCGACGGTCTACAGGAGGCCCGCGAACTCGGCAATAAGATCACAAAATATGGTGATAGGGTTGCAATTGCAGATGGGAGACATGGTGTACATGAACCTGAATACACAAGCTACACCCACTATTGGCAAGCTGTACTAGGTATGTAATATTCTCTGTATCTAATTCATAAATTTCTCCCATTCACTGATGGATGGTATCAGACTACATCTTTATACTGGAGCCGCTGCAGAAACCCGTCCATATTGCTGGATTGCTAACGCCACTCACGGCGGAAGATATGACGCCTGGTCTTCCGCAAAAACGGACTTCTGGAAGCGATCATACATGTCTTGTAGCAGAACTGGCATGGTAATAGAGGTATATATTGACTTAGAATGCTATAATATTTGGAATTGGAAAGAAGGGATCTGCGCAAAATGTGTGCACGAAATAAACGATCTGTGATGAAACTACTAAGTGTCCATGTTCCATTTGAATCTAAGACTGAAACGACCGAATAATAAAAAATCAATGGCCTCGCATTGCCCTGTCGGAACCCGCTAGAAGACTGTCGAACAAACCGCCCGCTGAGGTCTCGTTGCGCAGTTGAATCATATATACAATGCCTGTCCGCGCACCGCGATCGCTCAGCTCAATAGCAACTCCAGTCTTCCCCACTCGCTCTACACCGTCAGTGAGGACTATAGTAGAAATGAGGACAGTTTTGTCTTTGTTGTCTGCTTCAACAACAAGCTGCTTGACGTTTGTTGGATCCTGCCGATATAGCTTGAGTTTTGCTGAGCCCAAAGACTTCCATTGCGCATGCTGCTGTTGCAGGAACACTTTACACTTCATTTGCGCTGAGATAGTAGAGACAACAGGGCCAAGGTCCTGTGTTTGTTGTATTGGCGAATTAGGTGGACTGGGTTCCGTTACCGGTATTTCTGCCATGGATATCGCCCGCGCCTGTGCAGAAGGTAGCAGTGGTCGCGGTTGGGGCACTTGCAGTCCCCCAGGGAGTGAGTTCATTCTAGGCGGCATTCCGTTCATATTACCAGGATGAGGCGGCATGCCATTGGGATGGCCTGGAGGGAAGTGGGGTAAAGGTGGCGCTTGTCGCTGGGAATATTGAGAACCGAGCGAATGAAGGGATGGACTTTTGTGTATACCAGATCCCATAGAAGGCTCTGAAGGCGGCCGCAGAGGGTACGGTCCGGCGCTCCCCGGAGGTCCGGGAGGTCCTGGAGGAAATTGGTTCTGTGGACGTGCATTTGGATTAGGCGGGTATATTTGTTGTTGCGGGGGCCCTGGGTTCCCGTTGAAAGGAGGTCCGCCATAGTGAGGATTAGGCGGGGCAAAACTGGGACCAGAAAGAGGTCCATTGTTATTTCCTGGAAGATTACCCGTACTTCGGGCAGGGGGTATAACATTATTTGGACTAAAGGAAGGGCCTCTCTGGAATGGCTGTGCAGAGGCGGAGGTTCGTAAGAAAGGCGTCGGAGGTAGGCCAGTCTTGTTCTTTTCAGGAGGCATCGGTCGGCCATCTGGGTATATCGGAGGAGTAGATTCAGAGGACCGGCGGACTTCGTCTGATCTGTTCGTGACTGGCGACATAGAACGCTGTCCAAAAGGACTCATACTGCCACCAGCATTGGAAGGCGGGGTCATCGAGCCAGGATAATGCGGTGTCGTAACACCCTCCGCTGGGGATCGGGGGAGTCCATTGAGGGGAGGCATGGGAGGAGGAGGTTGCTTGGATGGCGGTGGTACTGATTAGTTGAGTAGATGTGTCAATAAGTCAGTGACCCGTACCAGATAAACACTTACGTGAACCAGAAAATTCGATGCAGTCTTTGAAGTGGGACATCAAAGCATTTTTTCCTTCTCGCGAGTCTACTTCTAGGATCAAGAACTCCTTCCTCATGATGGCTACCTGAATAGAGTTGTCTATACAGCACATGTGTTAAAGATGCATTATTGTGGATTGAACTGTAGGCGCACCTTGGCCATCCACATCAGATACTCGCAGCACCTTGCCTGCAAGAGGCGGATAAGAGAGCCACATGTCAGGTCCATCTTTGCCATTTTTCTCCTGTTCCTCTCGGAGCATCCTTTCGCATACTAAGAACAGATCCGAAAGCAAGTATATATGGCCGCGGCTGTGAACAACTTCGACTCCTGTAGCGCGGGGAGTAAAGCGAATGACAACATCGATTGATGTGCGCATTTCGCGAGTAAAGGTCAGTGAAGGTGGACACATCTGCAATTTGACAGCCTACAAGGCATCAGAGTGGGTTCAAATACGGTAACATATGCCCACTGAGTGTACCTTAGGAGTCATGGTGAATATGTCCAGTGTGCGGTGCGTGTCAAGTCTGCGCTCCAAGTCTGAGATAGGCATGGCAAGGGTTTGAGTAGATGCTCGGCTAAGAGAAGTCGCTTCCGATTCGCGTGATGAACGTTCCCTATGTTATCCGTTAACAATAACGTATTTACTAGTAATGACCAGTAACTTACCCTGCTGAAGCGCTACCATGATTTGAGCTCGTCTCACTTCCTGTGTTGGCTTCAACTTCATTAGATTGCAATACTTTAACGGCTGGTATCGGAGGGCTAGATGGTTGGTTGCGCATGTCAATGACGACTTCATCCTCTGTTTCTACTGGTGCGTGGGCGGGAGTTTCCGAATCCTGCCCCCCAACTTTGATCAGACTTCGACTTTCCACGTTGTCCAATAAATCATTGAGAGTTTCGACGGCGCTAACGAGAAGACGGTTGTCGGTATTTTTCAGTAGGCGGTTATATAGCTTTAGGTAATATTTCAACCGTAACTTCGGTAGAAGAAATAAAGCATCGAGCGTCCATACACCGGCGTTTGATGGCGCTGGATTGGTTGATGAAAACTGCACCAGAATCGGGCCTAGACGTGCGTTTGACTGAACAGGCTCCCATGCATCAAATCCACAGCAGTATTTTGAACAGTAGCTCTCGTAGGGTTTCTTGAGATCATCGATCTGTGTGGGAGATGAGTTGTGGGGAGCGTCATCGGACGTGTCTACGAACCCATTTGATAAGTAAGCCTCCCAGTTCACCTGCTGATTTAGGGTCTGCATTTATGTCTTTTAATTTCTGTGGTCTAAATAAATAACCGACGCGAACAGCAGTCATTAGCACGTACAGCATGCAAACCACGATTTGCCTTGTAGACACCTTCGATACATCGAAACATAGTATCGAGCTCTTTGGGAGGCAAGTTGGAACGAGACCAGGCCGCAGCTACTTTCTACATGGTATACATCAGTATATCGATGACGATGACATAGGAGCGCGACCTGCCCGTATTATGCCTGTAAGCTGGTCAACGAACATCTTCTCCGTTTCAACGAGGTCCGTCAGAGGGTTCGCCCTCTTGCTTTTGCCTTCCGCAGAGGGGCTGCTGGGGGTTGTTGGGGTAGGAGGCGCGCTCAAACCTGGAGGGGATTAATGATGCAGCAGTATACGTAGATACAACGTTCAGACCTACCTCCGCCATGCGAGTGCGAAGGAGGCAAAGTGAGAGTCTGGGCGCCGGAGGTGGGCGAGGCGGGCCCGGGGAACATATTGTCTTTCGGGGGCGGCAACGGGGAGGGAGCGAGGCGCGGCAGGATGGAGGACGACGATGTATGGTAGTCCGGCGGCGGTGGAAGTGGGTGAGCGTCGGGAGGCCCGTTCATGGCGCTGGGATGGCGAATGGATTCGGAGAGGAGACAAGGGCGACGTCGGCGACTATGGAGCCCACGACAGTCGCAACAAGCTCATCATTTTCACATTTTGACAACCCTCTCCTGCTCATTCTCACCACGTGACCATTCCTCCTCCTTCAACCATGCCACCACCGGACTCGGAAGCGCGTCCCCCCCATGTCCTCCTCTACTCTCCGTTCTGGATGGACGCAATATTTAGGCCGCGCTCAAGGGCAGAGGAGCTTCTTTCTCCAGAGCGGGAAACCGGGAATCTCACTCCCCGAGACTATGATGCCACCATCGAGTTCCTGTCCAACTATCATCGTCAATATCCTGTCCGTTTCTCTTTTTCATCTGCCGATGTTCATGCTCCAACATACTTTCTAGGTAATATTTTCCGCAATTGGTTTTGCCCTTTTCCTTCCGTTTCGACATCTCAAACTGGCTCCCTTCAAACGCGCTTCAATTGGCTTCGCCTTGGGTTCTGGTGGCTTTACTTGTGGAAAAATTGCATTCCTTGTGTCGCATTTCGACTATATGAATTGCTTAGAAAAACCCCATGGATTCCAGAAAGCCATGGAAAATATACAAGCACAAGTTGGCTCCCCTAAGGACGGCGTGTTTATGCAACGCGCTTATGAATTATCACCAGATGACATGGACCCTGATCAGATTCAAGCGAATAGTGGGCTACAGTTCAAAGTCTTCTGCAAATCTAACATCTCATATCTTCTATTCAGTACCTCAATTAAGCCTTCCGAAGGCTTCAGACAATAATGCACCTCCTAGCCCTCCAGTCACTGCTCCTCGCACTAGGTGGGATGAGATTCGCGCAACTAACAATCGTAACGTGCAGAATTCTTCCTGGGATAAACTTCGTCAAGCTCATGAAAGAAATCAAATCAAATCAGAGGAATTTATGGGCGACATATCCTCTGAGAAAATCGATGCTGACCCGTATGACAACCCTCGCAGCAGACGGCCGAACTAATAAATGTATCATGATTGTATAATTCCAATGCAAAATAAAATGCATACAACAGAGGGCTTCCTAAGTTTACATATCTTAAATCAGGAGATTGAAACAAAGCGTAGAACGAGAAAACACCAAAAATCATGCAAAACGGTCATCGATTTGAGGAGAAAACATGTAACCAAAAGCAAATCAAAACAACGTCCAGGAAGCATATCCAATCCCATGAGTTCCCTATAAAAGGGGGCTAATTATACAGCATAATTGGCAGTGGCTGGTGATCCCGAGACATCACGGTGTGGCCAAGTAGGTCCAGTTATCATTGTGCTTCCGTTAGGCGAAAGTGCATGTACTGTAGGAATATGGACAGGAAGTGTGTGTTGCTCATATGAATCATGAGGGCTGACTGGTAACGGGGCTGCGCCTGCCGCTTCGTCGCTTGGAGGCTGGTCCTTTCTGAACAGTGTCGTGTGTGAGAAGGGGTAGAGGGGTACACCCACTTCCAATGGTTGTTTTTGGGCGGTCATTCGGACAATTTCGCGCATAAGACCTTGTAGTAATCTCTCCTGGCGAGCTGCATGGTTGCGTCAGAAATATATTTCCACAAACACACGCACAAGAACTTACTGCCAATAGGGGATCGTTCACCGTATTGCATCATGGCGAACCTAGAGATGTGTCAGTGACTTCGGGGAAAGGAGCACTCGAGTTTATACCTCAAAACATTGATTTCGCCCCATACAGTAGATTCTCTGTCCGCGTCATTAATTTCAATGAAATACTTGCAGAGCTGGACTTGTACGACAGCAGCGAGATACCAACAAATCTGTCACGCTAGGTTAACAACATTCCATAAAAATAGTAAAAGGTTGATAACGTACTGTTACGAAAGGGTGAAGTCTCGTAATATCCAATGACGTGGAAGAAAGGTCATAGTATGCGGTTAAGATGCGCCGAGCCGAATTGACACAGCGCGCAGTTGACATATTTTGCTGGTCATTGAAGTCGATATATGGATTGTGTAGTGTGATCGTTGCGCTGCACTATTCCTGAGCCTTCATATTGATCGAGATTTAAAGGAAGAGCTTACGCATGGGGAATGATATGAACCATGTATAGGTCAGTGTCGAGCGAGCTACCTTCAGGTGCGTCCGTGACTACGTTGTGATTTTTGAATATCTGCGGTAGACTCTCCAGGAAATCCGAGCACACTAATTTATCAAGCTCTTTGAAACCTGGCAAGTAATATGGGTTTTGGTTTTTGCTTGGAGCAGTCGGTGCCCTTAGGTTTCCACGAACGTTGAAATCGGTAACCTTCCCAAATAGCATCACCCCTTTGATAAGTAGAAGGAAGGAATCAGTGTACTGTGGCGGATGCCGGGTAAAAAAATCGGGAGTTGAGAGGTCCTGCGGGTTGCTCGGGATAGGGGACTATAAAAGGAAAAGCAATCAGAAATATCAGGGCTTTGAATCAGAGGAATGACAAACCTCGGATTCAAAATCTTCCGTTCGCAAGGGAAGTTCAGTCCCTATGTCGCGCTCGTCAACGGCATGAATCCAGCCTCCAACAGACGCAATGCGATCAAAGATGATGGTCATCCACCATGTGCGTCGACGTGATTCCAGGTCACGCAGGTCTTTGGGTGGTGCCAAGTATGCCCCAGGCGAGTTATTTCCATGAGTAGAAAACGTGCCCGGATAGTTGAGGCGCAAAGGCACAGCAACCCGGGTTTGAAAGGCGGCAAAGATCCACACTTCCACCCATCTACCTTCCTGATAGAAATACCAGGACAACAGGATACAAGCTTGCATCACGGAAAAGATATCTTCTCCGCTTGCCATAGTCTTGTCAATATACTGACGCGTTTTACTGGCATGAAATTCGGCAAATTGATCGCGGCGGGTCCCATCCGGAAGAGTAACAATATTTTGAGGGGACCATCTCGAACTTGCTGCACACTAGAATATGAAGTCAATACGATGCGAATTAATTTGTAAATAAGCCCACTCAACAATAGCATGGAGTATGGCAGAATGTGGGAAACCGGGATCTCGGGGAGAGAGATGCATAGAGGCTAGAAATGAAGGTTTGTGAAGGACACGCGAGCCGCAGGGGTCGCATCTAAAGAAGACATCGATGCTAAAAAAAATTGGTAAGACACAAACCCACCAAGACCTGGAAACTCACTAATGATTTAAGGTAGTAGGATCGGGAAGATCAGGATTCCAACCAGAGAAAAGCAGATCCATAAATGGGTCTGAGCTCGATCTCCCACTAACATCATGCATAACAGGGCTGCCACTCGCGCTACGAAATCGAGTTTCAGGGCTCTCCGATGCAATGATGTTTATTAGGTTAAGTTGAGGCAAAGCTATACCTCCAGAGTCTGAAGTAGGGGGTTTGTGTAGAGGCATTGCCGCTATGGGCGGTGTCATATGAGAAGACAGGGGAGACGTTGACCCCATTTGTTTATCATACAGACGGTTTTTGAGTTGAGCTGCTCTGGTTAGTAACTAAAGATCTATGTAGTGCACAGTTTTGCTCACATATTTGATCCTCCAACTCCTTGATTTTTTCGATGGGGTCGGTATCGGGTGCCAACCGCAACCCTTCTGTCGGGTCGTATGAACATTGAGGTTCCGTAGGGTGACTAGCCATTCATTGATATTTCATAATAAATTCCAAGTAGAATTTTATGGCGCTCACGCATAGCCAATTGGCGCTGGGACACTAACGAGAGCTTGCCATTGCCTATTATCAATTCGCTGAGCATCTTCGCTCTTACGTAGGAAACTTCGAATAACCTACTTTACACAAGTGCCACAATGAGGCCGAGCAGCATCACATTTCTGCCAACGAGTAAAGTTAACGCAGAAACAAATGCTGTTGGGAAGGCATTTATACAAGTTTTCTTTTCCGACAAGAACGACAAGCCTAATTGGTG
Organism: Hypholoma fasciculare; assembly: GCA_016801325.1. NCBI lineage: Eukaryota > Fungi > Basidiomycota > Agaricomycetes > Agaricales > Strophariaceae > Hypholoma > Hypholoma fasciculare. The sequence goes on from JAEKIV010000010.1 coordinate 40,522, forward strand.
CAAATGAATTAGCACTCTGGAAATCAATGAAAGGGTGTATACGATATGCACCTGATTTCTGCGAAGCGCAGGTCGAGTCGAGCCCACACTAGGTGCTTTGGGCATGTTAACGCGAAGAGGAGATAGAACAAGCAGGAAGTTGCTGGGCAAGGGATTGGTGGAGTTGGGGTAACCGTGGAAGCGCGTTGAGAACTTTGAGAGGGTGCACAAAATTCTGCCGGATATGTGAGAGCAGATTCGGGTAATACAGCCGGCTTAAGGTGTGAGGCGATACGGTTTCAGTTACGAAGGAAAGCGTATGTAGGAGTGGTATCAGTTGATAGTAGTGTGGGGGCTATTGCGCGGTCACAGGTTGATCGGAGTTACTTGTTAAATACTGATCTCGATCAATTTCGACCAAGTGCTTTCTGTCCTAACACTGGCCAGGCTGTCAATTATCCGTCCTCTGCTCTAATTACACAGCATCAATCCCACATCATCGGACAAAACGTCTATGTACATATCATGATGTTGATATGTAAACGTGTTTGTGCCTTCTTTTGCTGAGAGTTTGAATCCCAAGATCACACTGCGCAGTGTACTGCGAAGCCCCCTTCGTAGTGAATGGCAACGGTACATATCGACCACAACTTATTGTACATGCGCCGGCCCATGATGAGGCAATCTATGTATGCAGCACGATCTAGCACGATCTATGATCATGGCTTGGGCCTAAACTACAGTCAGGCACATAGATCAATAGATTTGGCATCTTGGATTATAGGAAACCATACGACCACTTTAAGATCTGAAAATATCCATGAAATTGGTTTTTCCTAGCCTGAAGAAACGAATAGATCTTACAGAATAGTGGCAACGATGCGACGGGAATGCGGAGCATGGCGAAATTCCGTCAGATAAATCCCTAATGACCGAGAGACAGATTACAACTTTGTTATAAGTCAATATTAATAGTTAGGGGCAAACCTTGCCAGGTCCCCAAGTTCAAGCTACCATTAGTAATAGGGATTGTGATAGAGGACCCAACGAGTGTTGCTTTCGTGTGCGAAACTCTGCAGTGTTACTTCGTTAGACATGAGCACATATTAAATAACTTGACTTACGAATCACTGGAAAGGGTGGAAAAAAATTGAGTCGCTGAAGCCCACTGACATCTACTCTGTAAAACTCACTCTGGACCTTCATCAGTATGGCGCCAGCTGAAGCTCTCGGGTACTATATTATCCAAAGCCATATCCATGTCTATGCAAAAGATATGGTAACTTCAATTCATAAAAGCTTATGCGGAAGAAAAGGATTTTTTGTCCACCTTTTCGTACATCTGAAAAATAGCGTGAAAGAAGACATGACGTGAAATTTTCAATACGTGATGATCCAGCGGCTTACCTCTATCGTAATTCTCGTTTACTGTCAAAGCCGCAGAGGTGTGTTGACTGTTGCAGATTCAAAGACATTCAGGTATTTAGCAGTGCCATAAATGAACCGAAATGAGACTCACATGAAAAGATACAACATGCCAACCTGAACATCACCGAAGATTTCCAGATCAGCTTTATGTGACTGTAGAATTGGACAGACTCAAACATGCAAGCCGTGCCATGTCGTCGGGAGTGTAAGTACACGAGTAAAAACATACCTGTACACCTTCGAGGCCAGGTCGGATATGGCCAAGAACCTCATCAGTGACCAGATGGCAGCCCTTAGAACGTCTGTTCAGAGTGAATGTATGTTGCCAGCCCATCTTTTCAGAGTAAAAAGTAGCTGATTTATGTTGATGGTTTAATCTAGGTACAGATTGCGTACTGCCTGAATGCCAATATGCCACCTCAAAAGTTTGCACCAAGTATGGACTTTGTTTGTGCAATCAAAAGCGGCCAAAAGTGTTTGAGGTCATTACATAGCTTCGATATCAATCACATTTTCAAAATTAAAAGGTACATAGGTTGGACAGTATGTACATGGATACGGACAAAATTTCAGGTGAATTATCCGAATATAATATACAAAGTAGATTCAGCTTTCTGGCCGAATGTGAAATGTGGATGCCTATTCCCCATATCTTTTGATTCGTTCACTGCCACCCCGATTTCCGGGAACATTGCGATTTCTGCAATGATTGGCATAATGGCCCTTCTCTCCGCACTGAAAAATATCCCGTTGTTAATATAGCTTGAAGAAAGATAGCGGCCGTACTAACCTTGAAGCACAGAACTTCGTCCAGATTTCGCCTGGGTGGCCCAGTGAGACCATTGTTGGCCCCTCCGCCAGAGGGACCACCACCCGATCCTCGATCAAAATCAGCATAGCGTCCGTATCCTGGAGGAGGTGGCCCCAAATCTTTTGCGGAAGGCGGAGATGGAGGGTCATACGCTTTCGGTGGAGGGACATTTGGCTTGGGACTAAGAAATTTAAATTAACACTAATTTCGTCAAAAAGAAAAGTACTTACTGTCCTCGAGAGCATTCTGGTCCTAAAGGACAAAATCCCGTCAGATAAGTCTGGCATGCCACTTTTCGTATATGCTTTCGCGGGCAACCAGGACCTATATACACAATGTAAGTTACACAAAAATCTCTTCAGCAAAACGACTTACCCAATTTGCAAAATCCACGATTATAATCTGGACATTCCACTCGGCGCTCCTTCGGATGGGCGTATAAGCACTCGTCACCCGCAGAGCAATAGCCATACTTGGCAAACCACCAACATTCGGGCATTCTTCTCAGGTTGTATTCATGTAAAAACTCGCAAGCATCACCCTTCTTGCACAATCCCCGCAACCAATGTTTGCATACAGTAGACAAACGCTCTCTCTCTCTTGGATGGGTTGGAAGCTGCCTTGGCGGTTGAAAGTTCAAAGCGGAAGGCGTTGTGTGTCGCAAAGGGCAATGAAGGGGCCCCAACGGGCACCCTGCAGGCGTCAAAGCTAGGCGACATATTTGCTCGTCTAGGCAGAGTATTAGAATAAGAGATAAAATGAGTTAGGGAAGATCGTATACCTTTGTCGAGTTTCACACCCAAGTCGACTTTGATATGTACTTCTGCTGGAAAGTTATTTTGATGAAACTGAGGATGTATTACATCTCGTAGAGCTGAAGGACCAGCTAATGGACTGGCGGTGGCCATTTGGATAGGATTGTGTACTATTTCGAAGTTGAAGGTAGTTATATTGCTTGTGCTCGACAGCGGACTGCGCCACTACGTGTAGTCCAGTCTCAAGAAACGTTATATGTAGTTGGTTTTTCCAGGCCAAATCCAGGCAACAAAACTTGACCTCCTCTCGCTGACTCATGCATGGATTAGTCAGGCTTTTGCTGTGGCATCAATAGCACGTCAAGGCGCGATCATTGAATCAACGCTCTGTCAGATTCTCAAGCTCTGAGAATTCCGCCGGCGAAAGATTTTTGAAATAATAATAATAATAATAATAATAATCACCAGATTCCAGCTACAAAGATTTGTCTACTAGTAGATCCTATTTGCGAAGCTATAGATTCAACCTGCCGACTCCATACTTGAAATCGCTGAGAGGACCTGTCATGGAGGTCAGACGAATGAATCTCCATGAAATACACGCTAGAGAAGGGGACATTGTCCATCGATGGTCGTCGGTCGATTCGACCTATATTAATGTTCTGGTCCATGAGAGAAGCTATAACATCGACTGGGCAGTCTAACGAAGATTTTAAACATGGAGTTATCCTGAGTAATGCCTTCATTTCATAGGCGATGGTTAGAAATTGCGGCAGGCTAGTCTGCAGCGAGTAGGCAAGGGCGTAGAATCGTGTGAAATTGCCTGCGGTAAAGATATAAGAAAAAGATATATGTCAAAAATTCTGATGCTTACATCGTTCGTTTTGAATGGCCGTGAAGAGGATTTCAAGTCCTGGAAATAATTCCGCACAAATACCAGAGCATATTGCTGCACAATCCGACGGGCTGTCCAGTAACTCTCGTGCGGCAGCGGCCGTGGATTTGGTCTTCACATAGACTGCTCCAGGCAGCTTATCCACTAAGAAATCTCTACATTGACCAAGAGCCTAAAATGTAGATCAGCACAGTCAATCAAGGTGAGAGAATTCTCTGACCTGTTCATGGCTCATCACTTTGCGGATTTGGCCGAGTTTCACTCCCTTCTTGACAAGAAGACAGTGGTCAATTTTGAGAACTACCTCCCCTCGAACAAAGCTACTGTCCGAATTCCGTAGTGTGTCGTAGGTTTCAACAACAGTCCCGAAGATAGAATTCTCTTGAGGTATAATTCCAAACGGCACTGATGAAGACAGTGTACCACAGACATCTACAAGTGTTGGTCGTTGCTCAGCAAAATTCCAGGATTATCAAGGCTTGCGAGGGTTTACCGGCTATTGTATCTCGCTCAGTATAAACGACTTTAGGACTGAAAAATTTGAACGCAGCCTAAAATTCCGACTTGGTTAACGTCGAGTGAATAGTATGAAAGGTCACGATCAAAAATGAAAGCACCTCATGTGTATATGTTCCCAGCGGGCCTAACACTGCTACTGTTGTTTTCCCTGTCGCCATTGTATCCAATTCTATTGCGAATAGCCTGAACCGAGAGGTCTTCGAGGCGCACTAGGAACAAGCTGCAAGATGGTACATATGTAATTATTAAATTATCATTTCATTCTGCACCAAGCAGCCGGAATGATGACGTCATCGGCACACCTGCTCGGCCGAAACTCTTGACTTTGACTCCTCAAAGCCTCAAGCCTCAGGCCTCAACTTTCAAGCTCAAGCTCAAGGCGCCATTGCCGTAGGCGCAGCCAAAATAAACCCTAGGCATACCCTAGGTGAACCTGGATCTATTGACCTGGAGTGTGTAAAAGTCATGCAGGAGTGGGAAAAACGACGAGTCCTGCGGACCTCGTTCCCACTTCGTCCCTTCAGCTCGTCCCAGAATCTTACCCTTGGTCCGACCTCCAAAGAGTAGGAGGTAAATACACCGCAAAGCAAGTACTAAGTGCATAATGCTAATTTGTACATATGTAATTATACACAATGTCCAACTCGGTATATCAGTTTAGAATGTACAATTAGTGGCTACAATATTCTAGAGATAAGATGAAATCAGATGCATAGCGATGGTAGTAAGACGAACATGAAATGCAGCAATAACCAGGGAATAAATCTACTAGCTACATAACCCTTCTAAGCTAAGGATAGAAAAGATCCCGGTTCGTGGAGACTTTCGTGGAGACTTATAGAGTTTTCAGAATTTAGACTTTGCTCAAATAAAGCATGAAGAACGCTATTTTCCACTGGGCGGGGGAAATTGAGTTGGACGGGCTGTGACATAGACCCACAGTGCTTTACGATCAGATTCTCCAGCATTTTGGCAAAGCGGTGGGCAAGAGGAATGCGCTGGCCGACCTTCAAAATAGCAGAGCTGATGAATAATGGTAATTAGTTTGTCGAAAAAGGATTTCAATATGGTTGACAACTCACTGGACGAAGTCAATTTCAGCGCGCAAGGTGGAGATTTGATCAATGCTGTTGGCATCGATAGAGGCCTGCAGAAATCGGACCAAAACGCGCCCAGCTACAAACCAGCAAAACTAGGCATAGTTAGCATGCAGCGATTGTCAGGAACAAGGAACCTTACGCTACAGAATGAGTCTAAGAGAGTGATATCAAAGCTGGTCGACCAAACGCTGTATATTAGATCTAAGATGGCTCTCGCGGATGTAAGAATCTTAAGGGCGGAGATGCAGCCAGACTTGCGGACTTCTGCATGTGGATCGTGTAGTACCACACAAGCGCTATAGACGACGACTCTGTCAGAGCTCTTTCTTCGAAAACGAAGGAGTTGCTTACACATGCGGCATCAAGCAAGCCGTGTAAAGGTGATTATCCACAACATTGTCGGTAATTGGGTTGCGTAAATGGGCCGGGAAGGATGCACGGAAGGAAGTAACAATATGATCCAATTCTATGAAAGCGGCAGAGCCTCTGGGGTCGACAGAGCTCTCTGGACTTTGAAAAGCTTCATTGACATTGTACAAACTTGCGACAGTAGGGTCACCGGCAAAATGTTTGGACCTGAAGCGCAGATTAAATGCCTTGACTTGCGCTGAGCTATTGAGTTAGCCTGCGAATACAAGATAAATTCGAAATGGGTGACGCTCACATATCAGTATAGTACCTTTAATATATAAAGTGAAGGAATCCGTTTGTTCTTCAAGATTGACTAGAAGTAGGTCAGGAGATTGAGCCCATTGACGATCCACGGGCTGTACGAGAGTCTGATAACCGATAAGTAAGATGTTGGTTCAAATTAAAAATTTCAATACATACGCCTTGAATAAATTGGTCGCCTCTAACCGGTAGGAGTTGAGAAACATCTTGATTATCAAGACTAAGAGCCCATCCGTTTCCACAGCCATGTTGACGCTCAAGGGCGTAAGCCAACCAGAACGAATTGCGCCGTGTCTCATCCTCAATCACTGTTCGCGCAGGAGGTAATATGGAAGGGGGCCTTTCGCACTTTGCAATGGAGTGAAAAGGAGGGCACATGTTCAGTCCCAGAGGCACAGCCAAACGGATAGAATGAGCCGACGAAAGGAAAATCTAGCATGGGAAGTTATTGCAAACATAGAAAATTTGAAAGAGAAACGTGAACATACATCAACCCATCTGAATAATGCATGCTTTCTTGAGCCCGGTACATGGATGAGAAGATAAACAGCTCACCTTCCGTGCGACCAATAAAACCAGGTTAATATTATATTGGCTGCATTGACAGATGAGTAACATAACGTGATATCAGGGGGATCTGCTAACCTTGCAATACTTGGAAAAGGTCTTCTCCCAGGGTATTAAGACGTTCCGCAGTCTCTTTGGCTAATTTTGCCTGTTGTTCAGCGAATGAATCAGGTCTCTGCTCTTTGATCCGATATCGTTCCAGAAAGATTTCGTCTAACGGAGCAGACTGTTACATGCGGAGCACAATTTGACAGTGGGACATCTCATACCTGGGGACACTTCGTCGAAATTAGGAAGAGGGGGCGATGTCACTGCTGCTGTGTAGAGGCTTCCGATCGCACATATCGCATGGAGTACGGGAAGAGACGGGAATTTCGGATGACTGGGAGGCAAGGCAAGCGAATTCATGAAAGTCGGCGTGTGGAATAAACGATTTGCATGTGGATGGAACATAAAAAAGACGTCAACCCTAAAAATAAGGTTTCAGCATCGCAAATCAGAAGGACGACCGTAAAACCGTACAGGTGTCGTAACAGTTCTGGACTTGGAAGTGAGGGGGGCCAATTGGGCCACATAACATCTGAGCCATAGGAACTGAAGTTATCACTAATTGATAGGAGTGAACTATTTGCGTGTTGTGGGGGGGACTGAGAAGGATGACTCCCAGATGACCCACGACTATCAAGGTCATAGCCTCGGCCATAGTTGGATGGAGAATCTGTTCGTGTGTTATTGAATATAGCTTGAATGAACGTTAAACAGAATAGAGAGCCGACCGTCTATTTGCCTCATAGACTTCGTAAACGTATCGGGGGAGGAAATGGAACCAGGATTGCTGTCTTTTTGTCGAAGCATCATTTCTAGCTCATCTATGTAACTTGTTAGAAAAAGAAAGCTTATGCCAATGAAAAATGCGGCGAACTGATTCGGTTCTCAAGGCGTTCATATTTATTCTTTGGGCCTTCTGCGACTGTCATATTGACTTCTGCGACTAAAGGATACTCAAGTGTGAACTTCGGTAGGACCAAAGTGATTGACCTGAAGACGTACCATCATCAAATGTACAGTCAGGTTTGGGAGGCATAGGCACCCCCGGGGGAGCATGATTTACTGCATGTGCATGGGAGCGAACACATGTAGAACACGGCCGCTTTGCATCACTATAGTATGAACCCATTATTAATTAAAGCATAGAACGCTTGAGCGGCGGTAATTTGAAATACCATTTCTATTGTAATTATTCAAGATGAGGATTCAGGAAGTAGGAGAGTAGACTGGCATCGAACTCACCAATTTCCGCCTACGGCACTAATGCAAATGGCACATAATTACTTCTAGATTCCCGGGCGTATTGCATTGACAGACTTACTTGGTGGCATGCCTGATTCAACGAGAGAAAATACAAGGACGGTTGAGAATTTCTGTGGTAGCACCAACGCAATTTACTACATGCCTGATTGCGCTTGAGAACGTTTGGATGATTACTCAAAGTAGCAGCGATGAGAGGATTGGTAGAGGTTCGAACTGGTGTAGCTGGTGAAGCCACTCGAGGCATTCTGGGGTCAGAAGTGTATGAAACCCAATGGGAGGAGCTAGTTGCTTGGTTTAACGCAAGTCCTGCGATATCAGGGACAAGGTGGGATCATTCCAAATCTCGGTGCGCGCTTGTCGCCAGTTGGACCACAGTTGGACTTCCAGATGAAAGCATGGCACGTGCAGACAAGAGCAAAGTAGCGACGCGGAGCAGTAGGGAGCACTTAGTAATCGAGATTCGACGGCGAGATCCCACGAGAATCCGCCAAGTACGTCCGTTTCTGCACGTCCACTGACTGGTGGTTTGGAAGGGAGATCAGTGGCGGCAATATCCGCCGACAATACACAGTTACAACTCACCAACTCCGCCACCAAAACTCTTGAAACCGATTCAATAGTTATCCTGTCCCTTCCGCATACGAAATTCACGACATATTTATGGAACTATGTACTTACAACTTAAAATAGAAGTGTCAAGAGCGCAATAGAAATCCGCATGTGTAGAAGATGTGTGAACGAAACCCAGACTCACAAAAAACAAGAATAAGTAATGAAAAATCCATAAGTAATCATACAGTAGCATACTACATAATGGCATCACTGAGAAGAAAAGCTGTTTGTTGCTTGCAACGATGAAGTAACGTTCGATAAAGAAATGGTGGTGACGTTGAATGTGATGGACAGTGCTGCAGCATTCCAGACTTGCGAGATAGATGTATTTGGATCCAGAGATTTATCGCGGACGATTAATGGCGAAGTAGCATTTTGGGTCCAAATAACGGATCCACTGCTCGAATTGATGGTCCAGTTTCTTAAAGCGCTGCCATCGTCAGATCCAAAAAACAAGGAGTTGGAAGGGTTCGTGAATGGTGAAACTGTAGAGGTAAGATCAGATGCCTGTATGGAACCAAATACTGCAACTTCAAGGGATGGCAATAAGGACAGCGATTGGAAAAGCGGCGATGTTACATCAGGAGGAACAGGTGTTACGCTTGTGGTATTGAGCACAAATTGGATCAAGTTATTAGCGATGTTGATATTTGAAATCGACGTCAAGTACTGCAAAATGACGTGGTCCGCGAGTGTCAGAGTTCCATATTGCTGTGGATTTAACTGAGCAGACGAGATAGACGCTGGTGTTGCTGTGGTGTTTGAAATGGAACTAAACATTTCACCGTTGTATACTATGGCTCTCGTACTCGCATCTCTTGAGAGAACGACAGCTTGCCTGCTGACACCTGTCTGGGAATCTAAAAATGGGAGTCTGAGTCGGAGAACATCCAAAACACCGTAGACGGGGCGATCCGGGTAGCACTGCGGGTCAAATTGGGTTGAGTTCGGTGACGCTGGGAGGCCGAATACGGAAGATTCCACCAGATTAATCGCTTGCTGGAGGGGGGCGCTTAGATCCGGGAAACACGATAGCGGAGGCGGGAAGGAATTCGAAGGGCTGGACACATATAAATTCCGTATTGCTGGAGAAGACGCATTGAAAGGCAGTATGATGGGCGAGATGCTGATCGCTGCCTTGAAGACTGCAAGGTCTTCTGGGCGACGAAGAAGCACTGAAGCCCAATATTGCTTCAAAGCGGTTTTCCGTTGCGTTGTGGACGCTAGGAGACATGTCAGAAGGCAGGTAAAAGGAATGGGTGATAAAAACCATACCCTGTGCGAAGGTGTACATTCGGTTCAAGGTAGCATTTGCGTTTGCACCGACTTCTGCTATCTGAGCATTCGAAGGTTCTCCCAAAGATATAAAGGATCCCGAGGGTAGACTTAGAGATTGAGATGCGAAATTGAAGGTAAAACCAGACGAAGTGATAGAAAATGCGGGATCCGCCTCAACAGGGCCGTCTGAGCTTGCGATATTACTCCAGGGAAGTGCTTTCACGCTATTTTGCAGAGTTTGAGCAGAGGTCAGATCCTGGGTCTGTATAGCATTCCAAAGTAAAGCGGCTTGAGTCCACTGAGTACGGTTCGGATTACTTTCCTGGCCGAGGACAGTACCAACATCAAGCAAAACAGCTTGAGAATTACAACTCCTTGTCGTCGGGCTACCTTGCATTATCCATATACTGCTGTATGCCAACGTTGCAGTGATATTGACATCAAAGACTTGATTTACAGTCGGTAGAAGATCAATGATGCTTTGGGCCAGTCCATTGCAGCCACTACTGGACGTGCACACACAAGTAGCATCTAAAGGATAGAAGATTAAATGAGACCCCGAAAAAGGGAAGGTGGAAAACTTGCCAATATTACATAACGAGCCTACGAAATTCCCCGAGCAGTTAGACACAGATGTCTTCTTCTTTCCGACTGCAAGGCCAACACCGATTCCAATCGCAGCCAATATCAAGATACCTATAATGGACCCTATGATCCAGAAGCGCTTCCGCCTACTAGTGCGTGGCGAGTTCTTAGAAGATGAGTTGATAGGAGGACTAGCTGATCGTTTGTGTAACGGGGACAGTTGCGACGTATATGAAGCATTGGAATACCCTTGTTTTCCAGCTTCCGTTTGAAAGGTTTCGCGGGGAGACGAAGAGTCGACACCAGCTGGTAAAACGTGGTACGAGCTTACGCTATGGTGTGGATGCTGCCCTCGATCCAGAAGATCACGTAACACCCCAGCGCGATTTACAAGGTCAGGAAGAGGAGTGGTTTCTTCATCCTTTCTATGGGCACTCTCGGCCGCGAGGGATATGTCAGGAATTTTCGGAACAGGGGGGAGGGGCTTGGCTTTCCTCCAATTGAAAACGCGGCGAAGGGACAATCCCGATATTCGAGAAATAAATGAAGGTGCGGCGCTTTGATGAGAATGCAGTGAGTCGCGAGAGTATGGATCTTGTCGAGCGGTTTCCTGCAGTAGACGCCTCTGAGGCTCTACAGAAGTGGTTTGATTGTAAAGGGGGGTGAATGCCTTATAATCTGCTGTTTCGTCACCGGACTCATACGCTGTCGAGAGCTTTCTTTGGTAGCCTTTAGTGCTACCACCAAGAGTATCCGAGTCGCGTGTTGATGATATTTGACTAGAATCAGACATACTGCGTAAAGTGGCCGCTGCAACTCCAACTACAGAGACCCTATTCCCTGGATACAGTCTCGTAACACTTGCCGTTGAGACTGTGGGTGGGTGATCTTGGAGGGAATGCAACGTCTCAGAATCACCGGACATTCGATTCTGAGGTGATGTATAGGAACTGGGCGGTGGCCTGGAGCTCGTATTGGGGGGTCGGTTGCCAACAAGAGGTGGGTATGTCATTTCCGAAATACCACTGAAGGCATCACTACCGTAGGAACCCCGCTTTGACTTTCTTAACTGCTGGTTTTCTTGCAGAAGGGATGTAATAAATGAAGTAGGCAGCAGTCGGTCTTCTGTAGCATCGACATCGATACTGGATGCGCCATCGTGCCAATCAGATGCCGAAATAATGTGAGAACCAGAGGAAGATTGGGGCGGGTCGAATGGTGGCGCTGTGGCTTTAAATGAAGGGTTAGAGCTGGACGAAGGAATGGAGGATGCGGCTAGATTGCTCTGTTTGTCTTGAGGTCTGAAGTTACGCAGGGGGACGACAGGAGGGGCGGAGGGACGAGCAAAACTTCTCAGGCTTGATGCTGGCGATGTGCCGTTGAAATTTGTGCGAATAGGTGTCGAAGGGATAGAGGATGGGGGTTCTGGAAATCGGGAGAGCCCAAGACTAATGGTGCTTTCAGCGATAGCGGAAGCGTTGGTGTCGACAGAAGCAGCAGAGACATGCCGTGATAGCAGCGCTCTTTGCTTCTCAATCGGCTGCATAGTAGCCCGCGCTCAGGGGTGCCGGGTATAATCTTGAATTGCCTTCCAATTCAAGAAACTGCATGCCCCAAGTTGCCTCCAGAAGCAGATATAAAGCGACGCTGCCTCCTAGCGATGGCGCGTCAACTGCATGAAAGGGGGGGAGAGGAAGGGGAAGAAAGTCCAGACCCTGGGAGCAAACAGAACATATTCTAGGATTTTGATACGTTGCCAAGTTAGAACCGACTTTTCTATTGCGATCAATATTTGTTCCTGATTTACAGCACATGCAAACTCTCCCTCAGTGCAATATAAACGGCAAATGAACAGTGATAACAAGCCCTCTTGAGTAGCAATAACAGTCCAGGAAGCCATTGGCGCGATAAAAGATATGTTGTATGTTCGCAATCTAATTGAAAGGCAAAATTTGACCGAAACGAAGTAAGGGGATGTATCCAGGTCATTAGATGGAGGATACAAGCTTGGGTAAAACATAAGTACAAAGAGTCGTAAGAAGCTGAGCAGGAACATAAATGGCGTGATATGATAAAGAGATCCAATTCCTGGCAGATAAAGGGGTGTAGTAGTTACAATCTCATGCGATAATGCAACGTGTGCCTTGCTTTTTCTTCGTTTGAGGAGGAGGATTCACTTTCGGGTAAGTTAGTACACTAACCAGTGACTTTGCCATATGTTACTCACAGACTGCTCGGATTGCTTCGTCAAACACGGTCTTCAGACCCTTCTGAGTCAGGGCTGAACATTCGAGGTACTTCACTGCTTTGATATCCTTGCACATAGCAACCCCCTGTGAGTACTGTATGGGAGCCATACGACTGACATAGCGGCGTTAACATGCATGTCGGAAAATAGATGATGTAAGACCCACCGATCTCTCAGCTTTTCAATTGTAGCCTGGTCTTCACGCAAATCGAGTTTAGTGCCAACCAGAACTATAGAAGTCGAGGGAGCATGATGGGATATCTCTGGGAACCACTGCAGTAGATAATCAGAGGTTGCTTCATGAAATGCTCTGTCACGAGGCTCTGAAATACTAACCTTCGTTCTGACGTTCTCATAGCTGGGAGGGCTCACAAGGGAGAAACAGATCAAAAATACATCCGTCTGAGGGTATGATAGAGGGCGCAGGCGATCGTAATCTTCTTGACCTGCCGTATCCCATAAACCAAGCGAGATTGTCTTGCCGTCTACCATTACGTTCGCCGAATAGTTGTCGAAGACTATGGAGTTGGGGAAGTCCGAGTGAATCACTGCCAGCGACTACTAGGCCAAGAGACAAACCAGTAGGGATATATTCTCCCTGACGAAGAAAGTCAGCTTAGCTATGGAGCTCTTGGCAGCAAGCAGACGTACAGGGAAGGCATTGGTCGTGTATGATATGAGGAGACACGTCTAAGAGGCGGAGAGTAAGAATCGAGGAGAATGGCATCTTGAAGGAAACGGCGTTGTACCTTGCCAACGGCACCATCTCCTACAACAACGCCTATGAAGCGGCTGATCAGCTATATCCCACGAATGCAAAAAGGGGTCAAACATTTGATGGCTTGCATGGTATACTGAGGGGCTCGTAAAGGTATGGGTTGAATTGGTATCAAGAGAAGGTCGTGTCGTCCAGAGAGTGATACAAAAAGAGAAATTCGATGCAAGGAGAAGCGGGCTTGTTGGCGACAAGAAATGATGTTGAAACAGGACGATCACTGTTTGGCGACGCCATGCGGATTCATCACGGGACTGCACAACACTTGTAAGCACCCACCTGCGCTTGCGGCTTGGAAACCTTCAGATAAGGAATCGACAAGTAGACACGCTCGGGACAATGCTGCGAACATTCCTTGTAGATACCATACTGGGCTGCTTCGTTCACTCCCACACAACACTAGGCACCAGACCAATACATTGTTACATAGATCAATCAACATAATAAATAATTGATAGAGGAAGTACTACTAGGTACTAGTGAAGAGACTGGAGCTAAGTGCGGACCCACTCCGTACGGGGCCCACTTGCTATTCAGATACGGATAAATGTAATCTTACAGAGACGATCTCAAAAAAGGAAGAAAAAGACAAGGTGAAGAAGCAAAATTTACAAAGTTCAACATAAACTGAGGTTATATAGAACATAGGACATTTCGCGTGAAATGAATCAAAAAATGAAGAAAACAAGCTATCACTACACCTAAACTAACAGATAACATCAGGAAGAAGCGAGATTTAAACGAAAACATACAATATTCAGAAATCATAGCGAGATGGGATAGCAGCGGCGAAAGCAACGTGATGGTCCAGGTAGTGGCGTGTTAGATGGTAGGGGTTTCTGAAGACATTCTTCTTTTCTTCACGGGAGGAGTGGTCTCAAGAGAATTAAGTTCTTCAAGCTCCACCGACCGCTTGCGTTCAGGACGTGCGTCTCGGCGGACAGGGGACCCGAGAATTTCCTTGATATCGCCATCCAAATCTTTCTGCAACTCGTCATCTGCAGGATACGAGAATGGTTCCAAAAGGTCTAGTCCGAAATCTGCCACAGAAGGCAAAGAGCCGTAGCGAAGAACAGGGCTATCAGGCTCCGGGCGAGTTTTGGGAAGACGAACCGGAGAAATTCGACTATCTTCCACCCAAGAGTTGTATATAGAGAATGGGTCGTTACATGCTGAAGCCAATGATGTTGTAGTAGATGAAGCATGGAGCGAGGTTTCAGAGAACCATGAATCTGATATGTCGGACGACTGTCTGCGATGACGAGAAGTCGGCAGCGATATCTGAAGGGGAGAACTCCCGAGCGTTGGATCACTTGAATAAAGAGATCGAAGGGTGGACAAGGGTGAAGAGGCCTGACCGCCACTCAAGTAGCTCTTGTTCACAGACTTGAAGCCCAGGACTTTCGTGCGCGCGGGGGTTTCATATTCGCCAATGGATTGGTGCTTAGACGTAGGTCTAGACAACGGGGATGAATGCATCGCCAACATAGTAATTTGATTGGTTTCTGCAAGTTGAGAGTCTTTGGGCATGGGACTAGGGATAGGTCGCGTCAATATGGTCAATGATAGATCCCGTGTGTTAGAATGAAGAGGGTGGCTCGGACTTGGGTATCGCCAAGGTTGATCGGAAGGAAGTGGAGGAGGGGAATGGCGGAATGAAGGGGTTCGCAGAGGGTTATAAGGAGACTCCGGAATGACTGGGCGGGATATGGGTGGAGATGCCCCACGAGGTTCATCTGCGTACCCTGCAAGAGCATATGATGGATCTGAGGAAACTTCTGCGTGAGGCGTCAGAGGGGGACTCCCAACTCGAGTTGGTGGGCTTTCGTGTTCACTCTCTTCGTCACTTAGCAAAGAAGCGGGTTCTGGCAATTTCTCCCCCGGTTTTCTTGTTGGTTGGGTGTCAGCGACGCATGAACGGTCTCGCTGACGCTTTGACGGTTCAGCACACTTGGCCGACCGAAATCGTGATTTATGCGAGACATTGTCAGGGACAGTTTGAGGCGCAACGACAATGCTAACAATGCTGTCGTGTGCCTCGTCGCGATGTTTAACGGGCGCCTGCTGCCTGTTTTCCTCTACAGTATGGTGAGTATCAAGAAAGAATGTGGCACCAGGGTAGACGCACTGCCAGAGCCACGCCCCCTTGGGCGATCCGGGTTTCCATCTCGTCGATTGGCCATCGCTATTTTGTGTTTTTCGAAGACGTGTCGCCTCCACATGCTCTTCGCATTGACACCAGCGTATGTCCTTCTGCAGAAGGTGCAGCGAAGCCTGGGTTCTTCGCCTTCGGGCCACCCTTCACCTCCTCGATCTTTCAGGTCCTTCTTTTTCGCAGGGCACCATCCACGGGGCGGCTCCAGGTGGGGCGGATAAGAAATAGCAGTGGAGTTGTCATTCGGCTGGGAGACGAAATCTTGGGCTTCAAGAAACCATTCAGGGTTTTCGGCCATCAATGAATAGGTTAGGCCATCTGGATAAAGGTGCGAGTTCGGGAATGAGTTGAAGGGAGGGCGGATGAAAAGGACATTTGGATCGGTGGGCAGAGGGTCCATGCCCGCTGGGGGAATCGCTAGGGAGTCATGGGAACGTTGCTGGGCGCGGGCTGGACGAGAAGAGGATGGCTGAGAGGCGGCTGGAGTATAGGGCGCTGGGTGGAACGAAGCGGAGGCGGGGGAGAAGAAAGCGAGAGTGGACGTCGTGGCAGGCATGGGGGAAGAGCAGCGCTGGCCAAGAGCGGCTCCACTCTCATTTTGTGTATCCGTTGATGGCCTCGAGGCGGCGGAGTTTTCACGAGACGCGTGCATCACGTGGACGCGATTTGCATTACGTACTACATACTGACTACACATTCTCCTCACAACAGCAGCGAGATATATCTACCCTTGTCAGATTCCTCCATCAGGGCTTGTGTAGAGCGCTTACCCAGCAATCATGACCATGCCTCCCAGTGGCGTTACAGGACCAAGCATCCTTAGTCTACGTTTCGGCCTGTAAGTCACCCAGATTAAATTTGGACACATCTGAATCGCGCACCGTTCACGCGCCAAAACCAAGCACCAAATACTGCCCGAGAAAACCAATCCTCCGCCGATGATGGCAGGACCAGCAAACCGGTGTGTGGAAAATCTAGGATGAAGAGATAAAAGTAACATAGCAAGTCCGTTGTACACCTAGTGCTATCTTCTATTTCATTCTTTAAATCCGAGCTTATTTGACACGTACGGCGTAGCTGGAGGCAGTTTCCCATGCGTGAATATTGTCGGGAGTGGTTCCTGCCCGCTGTCGAAGTCCGTGTGCTACAGCTCTGCAAGTCAGAAAATGGAGATGGCTGTAGTTTCCTATTTCCCAAACCTCCAAATGCCCCAGTAATCATACCGGTGGAGACTGCGATGGTTTAACGAGTGAGTAGGCCTGAGCTCAGAAGACGACCGGTTGACCAACCGAAAGCAGCCCCAGTTTTCCACAAATAGGCCTGTTATACACGTAATTTCAGTAGAAATAAGAAGAGTGAAAGGCTGACTCTTATTTACCGTTGCGAGATATAGGGCGGTAGTGTGGTTGTGTGCAAGTAGTAAACTGTTCAGACGCGTTGCGCTTGAACTTGCGATCAGTCGGTCCGTATGTGATGACATCAGCATCACGTGACTGTCCATCTTTAGAACTTTTTCAAATAATTTCGCTCAAGCTCTCATTGAGCGCTTTAGAGCCAGTCACACATCCTTGCTGCCAGTCCTCTAATAACCATGGCGAAGGGACAAAAGAAAACCGGAAAAGGCCGTCTCGATAAATACTACAAACTTGCAAAGTGCCGTCGTTATTTTTACCCTCTAAAAGCGCTCTTATTCATTACTTTGCTAGAGAGCAAGGCTATCGCGCTCGTTCTGCCTTCAAGCTTATTCAACTCAATAAGAAATACGCCTTCCTCGAGTCCGCGAGATGTGTCATTGATCTATGCGCTGCTCCTGGTGGTTGGTTGCAGGTTGCAAGCAAGTATATGCCTGCGAACAGCATCATTGTCGGTATGTATGTCATTCCCTTCTCATTTTCTCGTTTAACTTTGGTGCAGGTGTTGATCTCGATCCAATAAAACCTATCCCTCGTGTCGTCACCTTTACGTCCGACATTACCACCCCACAGTGTCGAAACCTAATTCGAGGAGAGCTCAAAGATTGGAAAGCTGATGTCGTCCTCCACGATGGTGCACCTAATGTCGGAACTGCTTGGGTGCAAGATGCTTACAGTCAATCGGAACTTGTGTTGATGAGTTTGAAACTGGCGGTCGAATTCCTGGCAAAAGGAGGAACTTTTGTGACAAAAGTCTTCCGAAGTGTGGATTATAACAATCTTATCTGGGTTTTCAACCAATTATTTGGCAAAGTTGAAGCGACGAAACCACCTTCGTCTAGGTACGTGATATGTTCGGTTGTATGTGGCCACTGCTACAGTTTATGTCTTCAACAGAAATGTATCCGCTGAGATTTTCGTCGTTTGTCGCGATTTCTTAGCACCGAAACATATCGACCCGAAATTTCTAGACCCAAAACATGTTTTCAAAGACCTTGCATCCACTACGATAGATGGAGGCCTCGGAATTTCCGCAGGAAATGCCGAATCAAATGTCTTCCATCCCGAGAAAAAAAGAAGACATCGCGATGGATACGCCGATGGAGATTATACTCTCTTTAAATCTATCGACGCCTCTGCTTTCATCCTTGGTAACGACCCTGTCACTGTACTCGGAAGCGGAAATAAGATATCATTTCTATCCGAAGAGGAGTCAAGGTAAACACTTTGCTCGACTATTTCTCTCCCCTACTTAATGTACGGAAATGCAGATGGCTCTCTCTTGATGTCACCACTGCTGACGTCAAGGCCAATTGTGAAGACTTGAAGGTTCTTGGCAAGGGAGACTTCAAGACGTTGCTGAAATGGAGATTGGCTCTCCGCGAAGAAGTTCGGATCTATGATTTATCGAACCTTTTGTCTTTGGCTAACGTAGCCCTACTTTTCAGCTTGGTTTAGACTCAAAGTCAAAAAATGTTGAGGATGCAACGGAAGCCGTCGAAGTTGTTGAGGTGATCGACGAAGACCAAGAAATTGCAGACGAGGTAAATCAGTCACTATATTCATGTTATCCGGCTTGACACCGTTGTAGCTGGAACGACTGAACGCTGAGGCCGCTGCTCGCACGAAACGTGAACGGCGGAAAGCCAACGAAATCAAAACGCGAACAATCCAACGCATGCAACTGCAAATGACGGCGCCTCTAGATATTGGACTGGAGCAGACAGATGCCACCTTAGGCCTAGGCCAAGATGATATGTTTGACCTCGGGAGGACAGATGGGCCCAAAACCAACAACAACGCTACTTTTGCCATGGACGATGACGGTGACGCAGTCCTGGAGAGCAGTGATGAAGATAGTGTCGATGGTGCCGACGATGACGAGCCAATGGATTCCGAAGAGGAGAGGGAAAACAAGCTGACCGGACTGGAGGCCGAACTCGATGGTTTATACGATGCATACCAAGGCCGCTTACGCGAGCGCGACGCTAAATTCAAAGTCAAAGAAGCCAGAAGGAAAAATGCTGAGCGCGAAGAATGGAACGGCATCCAGGAGCAAAACAGTGACGGTGACGACTCTGACGAAGATGGCGGTTGGGACTTGGTTCAGGATGCCAAAGTGAATGATCGAGGGTGCTCATCCGGCGACTCCTCCGATGAGTCAGACATCGAAGATGCGGAGGTGTTACCTGTAAAGACAGGCAAGAGGACTCGGGTTGACCGGGAATTTGTCCCCCAAACCACGAAACGGCCCCGCCTAACACCCAAGGCGGGAACCTTCGGGTCTCAAACATCGACCACAGCTGCGGCCAGAGTTTGGTTCGCCCAAGATGTGTTTTCTAAGGTTGACGGACTCGGCTTCGATGATATCAGCGATTCGGAATCAGTGAATGTGGACCAAAATTCTAATGACGAAGCCTCATCCAATAACGCTGACGATCAGGTATTTCTATCGCAAATAATCAATGTTAAAGCGCTGATTGTTTTGATTTCAGGATTCCTCAGATGAGGATGAGTTTGAAGTTGTCCCCCAAGAACCAGATGACGAAACGGACGTCTGGGATGCTGATGACGAAGATCAGGACGAAAAGACTAAGTCTAAAATCCGAAGTAAAAGGCCTCGTTTTAGAACGTTGTTTCTGTCTGACTTGTATCTATAGGATTCGGTCTGCTAACGCCAGAGGCTGTGACGCTTGCTCAGCAGCTCGTCAATCGCCAAAAGAATAAAACCCAACTCATCAATGATGGCTTCAACCGGTATTCACTCAATTCAAAAGAAGGCTTACCCTCCTGGTTCCTCGACGATGAAGCAAAGAATTACAAACTCAATATTCCGGTCACCAAGGAGGCGATGTCCGCACTTCGAGCCAAGCAGCGGGCTCTCGACGCTCGACCTATAAAGAAAGTTGCAGAGGCGAAAGCACGGAAGAAATTTAAGGCTGCACAGCGCCTGGAGAAAGCAATGAAGAAAGCTGAAGGTGTCAACGCCACCGCCGATTTATCCGAAAAGGACAAGGCGCAACAAATTGATAAACTCATGCGCAAGGGCATGTCTTCGGGTCAAAAGGTGAAGAAGGAAGTTAAACTGGTGGTTGCGAAAGGAGGAAACAAAGGTGTGAAAGGCAGGCCGAAGGGTGTGAAGGGTCGATACACAATGGTGGACTCCCGGATGAAAAAAGAGGTACGCTTGGTTCGCAGCGGCTACAGCCGTGTCTCACTCACGGCTTTTTGTGACCCCCAGGTTCGGGCGAAGAAGCGAAAAGAAAAGGCATCGCGTAAACGAAAATGATCATTAGCCAAGTCGTCAAATGATTATAGGCTGGCTGGATGCTCGAGACTCCAACGCGTAATTGGAGCACAGTTCCATTAAATAAATAATTTTCTAATAATATACCACTATACGACATCAAGTATGCGTCTTGATTGTCCTCTAGTTGAGAGTTGAAATTTTGTCGCAGTTGTCCAAAAATTCATGCCAGCTTTCGGAGGAACTGTAATTTTCGCAGATAATCTTTGCAACGTCAGGCAAAGTAAACCAAGAGGTGAAATAATACCAGCTCACCTTACATGCTGCTTGATGCTGGTCAATGTCCATATCTGTGGACGTTTCCGTGACAACATTTATGCTTTTGTTGTCCACGTATACTGTCTTGAGTTCACGACAAATCTGTTCGTCGGAGGCTAGGGCATATTTGATGCTATTTAGCGTGAACTGAAGTGGCGCATTGGGACTGAGTTGAGATCTGGAAGGCATTCATTATATCTTGAGAAACATCGCGGTCCAAGATACAAAGCTTACGCTGGCTCATTTGCAGCAACGAAACTGGACAATTCATCAGGAACAGAGATATCTTGTACGCGTCCTGCTGATATTTGCATGTCTATAGGACTTTATACCCAGTCAGTTTGTTATCCCCCCGGTACTCCATAGAGAATGCCCACCGATCGGGAAGCAAAATATTACTGCTGATCTTTTCGCTGATGTAGCACCTAGTTCCCGGTCCTACCGTACTACATTCAGTTTCACGCTCCGCGTTCTCTGGCGCGTGTGCAATTTCAACCCGGAGAGTCTTGGCCGGATTTGATTGTTCGACATAAACAAGCCTTCGGAGGTGTTGCTTCTTGTTGACAGAATATGTGAACATAGATGTTGGGATGCTGATGAAATTTCAGTCAAATCGATCAAGAATCAGGCAAGGATAGTAACCTATGATTGAAGGTAACTAATTCTGGCGATTTTTGTGTCCACTGAATGATATCATCTGCGCTCTGTTGGCCAATCATAGGAGGCAAGAGTGTCTGTTCCTGTGAAGGCGACAAAAAGAGGAAATGACCAGTGCTGTGGTCAATCAGTGAGCGCATGTATACAGTAGCAAAAGATGGTTTCACACACCAGGCAAAGATCTCGAGTGAGAGAGCAGAGCTTGTCGACTGCGAGAGTCGGGAAGTGAGATCGTTTCTCAGTCTTATCACGTCGTCAGCATACTACGGCCAATATCGAAAATTTCCCTTACAATTCAGAAGAGCCAAAGCTTCCATAAAGTCCCCCATTCACGGACGGGTTTGTAGGATGCACACTATCTAACCAGTGCGCAATGCGGCGGAGCCGGAAGCTACTGAGCGAGGAAATTTCCCATGAAAGCTGTTGTTGGGGCGTGAAAGGATAGAGAGAGTATGGCGAAGTAGAATTCCCCGGCATGAGAACAACTGGTCGAGCAGCGTCAATGTTGATCTTCAATTATAGGCCGTTAGTCCACATTGGTAAACAAGTAAAAAAGTGCGACCAGCCTTCGAAACTGCCTGGACAGCCAGACGTTTGGCAACTTCGCGACTGCGGGGTTGGCTTCTGTGAAAAGAAATAAGAAGCTAATATATGTGAGAATCCAATACACATGAACAGTAAGGATATATGAACCCTGTCGTTCTCGGCCATTAAGTATGATCCTGATAAACGCGAGACCCTTTTCAGAGTCTCAAATGGTAATATTTGTCCAAGATGTAGCGATGCGCTTTCCACTTGAATGTCCTGCAAAAAATGGGAAATTATTCAAATTTCCAAATTTTACTATCGCTCACTGTTTTGAAGCTATTTAAGTATCCCGAGAGTCGTTTCAGGGAGCCTTGAAAGCCTGTTGCTTTGAGAGAAAGCGCATCGTCCGTATGAAATGACAAGTTGACCCCGTAGCGCTGAGCCAAGTTCAGAAGCTCAGCTCCGTCTGTATACAAAGTCTGTGAGGATCAATGATATATTCCATACGCACTCACCTTTCCCCATAAGCAGAAATGCTTCATCGTTGCTTAGCGGGAAACCTGTCAAATCGATTCAAAAACGTCATAAATTTCATATGTAGACATAAATCGCACATAATTCTGATGATTGAGTCTCATCCAATATGTCTTCTTTAACCACAGAAGTAGGTTTCCATCCCCAATATTCGAGGATTGCCTCAGCGTATAACTTTTTCCTTTGTAGTGATACAGAGAGTTGTGGGATAGAATATAAATCAAAGATTCTTCGCATAGAAGGCATATCAAAAGACCGCATCAATCTATCGGCAGCCGCATTGTAGTGGACTTCATATTCAGGAGACCGTGTGTCAGCAATTTTTGACGGTCGGCAGTTCTCCACGTCTGTCAAGGTCAAGGTATCACCCTCGGATTCGAGTTGGCGGAGAAAAGCCTCAATTTTTGGAGGGGGAGGATTGACAAATCTAGGCTTTGGTCTTGTCTTCGGAATGACTGATCCATGCACCTGCGTCGTCTTTGCTGACTTGGTTTTCCTATCTGAACTTGAGGGTTTAGACGAAGCAGCCCGGAAAAGGGTTTGGTTATTAGGTGCAAAAAGGTCTGACACCAGCGGATCGCTCGGAATTGTCGGTTGTTGCTCTGCGTCTGCATTCCGCAACGCGGTCGGTTGTTCAACACCAGAGTCAAATTGGGTGACGAATGCTCCTGAAACGCATCGGGAATTATGAATGAATTGGCGCAGTGGAGAGGGGTTCAGGAACGAATTAGGGAGTAAACTAATACGTCGCCAAGTTGCATGTAGCATTTCATGGGCTGTTGGAGGAAATGACGGTGTAAGTTTAGATTTTTGCTTCAACTTGTGTCAACATTCCGATCATCCGGCGGGCCGCTTTGTCCCGCCCTGCGGACCGTACCATGCCACCAGTACTTACTTAAGTACAAGTTTTTTTATGAGTCTTTCCCAAGTCTTTCCACATCCAAATTTCTTATGTGGCATCATCTCCACAACATCGTTGGATTATCGTTGTCAGTAGGAGCGTCAGTGGCTATTATTAGTATTAGTGCATGGATCTAACCTACTTATCAGACCTCAACAGCATCATGAACTTCATGCGGACTGCCAGGTCGGGTAGTGACTGGAGCAAGAATGAGCTCATGGCGTACCACGTTTCAGTTTCACCAGTTCCTGCGGAGCAGTTTTTGCCCCTGTCGCGGAACCATCGTTGCAACACCTCGATCCCAACATTCTCAACTCTCCTGCTGGCGCAGAAGATGCCTACCTTTCCGACGCTGTCATTGCATACCTAGGCTACCTCGATCTCGCTGTCAAAGCCACCTAAGAGAGCTCTATCTAAGACTTTGCAGTACGGACTCTGGACCTTCTAGGATTCAATGAGCGCGGTACAGTTGTAGCCACCCGCCATGCGGTTCCTCTGACCATATGTGCCGATTCTAGTCAGATTGCTCAGGCGGACGTGTGCCTTCTGCATCGCCCGACCGTATGGTGCTGCTTGTGCTTATCGAGGACAAGACCCTCGAGCTCCAATAGGACTGACTTGGGACTGACGCAGAGTCACAGGTTATAGCGGAGGCTATAGCCGCCTTTCAATTCAACAACCAAAGGCGAGAAGAAAGGGTCCTTGCCGTCCTTGCTGCCATGACCATCCCTTGCATAACCATGAATGGAACCCGCCCAACCTTTTATCTCGTTCCTGTCACCCAAGAGCTGAGCACTGCTGTTATCGGCGGCGTGTACCTGCGACTGAGACTAAGGTCTTAAAGTGTGTTACCGTGGCAGCACACACAGGCATGGAGGATACAGAATACCAAAAACTTGCTCTGAAGCGTCTCCTCAGATTCAGGACGCTAACGAAAAATCATTGGAAGTTGTTTTTGGAAGGGTTGTATTTGTAGATTACGCGGTCTGGTAACATTCTCGTTACATCGCATTCACATATTCCTCAATCGCCCAAAAATCGTCTTACCTTTTCACGTTCTGGTCATTTCTTCTTATGTGAGCTTGTAAATACCTATGTAGAACACTTGCATGCCGTTGAGCGTGATAGTAGGTGGTATCAAGCCGCCCACAACAGACGTAAATACACCTTTCAACTCCGACAGTCTTTCTACCAAAAAAAAGAAGATCATTGACTCCTTGACTGCTGTTTCTCAAAATGCCTGAACCTACCGATGTAAACGAGCACGGGATCGATTATTCCGATATCGAGGCAAAGTACTGTAGTCTTTTGCCCCATGCATGCTGTTTTCTAACCTGTAATAATCAGATATCAAGTCCACTATGATGACGGATTCGACAACGTCTTGGTCGTGGATGGCTTGCCTATAATTGACGAATCCAAACTAGAAAGATTGCGCGTCAAGGTTGCCAAGGAGTTCTCAAAAAAGGGTGTTGCTCTGAAGCAGGAGGATATATTCATGCCTTGGGACAATGCCGCGGGCAAAAGCAAAGGGTGAGCAGACATTTGGCCCATCTATCCGGTTTTATCCTTAATATCCTTCAAGATTTATGTTTGTCGAATTTAAAAACTATGAGGATGCCGAGCTAGCTCTTGCATCAATGCATAACCATCCATTCGACGCTAAACATACGTTCAAAGTCGATAGGTTCACCGATATCGAGAAGTACGCGGAGTTGGATGAAACATATGTTGAGCCCGAGCTGGAAGAATTCACCTCGAGAGTAACTATCCTCAACATTTTTCTATACGTTGTTATTGATGCAATCAACTTACAGGAGCACCTCCGAGCGTGGCTTGCCGATCCTCAAGGACGCGACCAATACGTGACTTACAGAGGCGACGAGGTGTTGATCAATTGGCACGGAAAACCTTCTCAATCTGAAGTTGCTTATAAACCTGTATGATTTGTTCAGCATCTCGCCGCGGTGTAAGACTTATTTATATGACAGGACTGGAAAGATTTCCTGTATGTGGCGTGGTCACCCCTCGGAACATTTGTCGCCACGCTTCATCGCCAGGGCGTTCGACTATGGGGCGGCTCTTCTTGGAAACCCCAGCAACGATTCGCGCATCCTTTAGTAAAACTAATTGATTTCTCACCATGCGAGCAATACTTGGTCACCTGGTCGAATGAACCCATTGTGGTCCCAGAAGGAGCAATTCAAGGCCCTCAATATTTTTCGCCAGACGACGAAGGTAACAATATCGCGGTCTGGGATATCAAGTCTGGCGACCTATTGCGGACTTTTCCTACTCAGAACGAGGGCGACTCTCCCACGGGAAAGAAGCAGATGCAATGGCCAGCTCTTAAATGGAGTCCTGATGATAAATATGTTGCTCGAATCACACCCGGAAAAATGATCAGCGTACACGAAGTACCAAGTATGTATTTAGAAGGCAAGAAGAGCTTGAAGATTGACGGCGTTGTCGACTTTGAATGGTGTCCACTTGGTGACAAGGATAAGGAAGACAGTTCGACAGCTACAAAGACCGTTAAGAAGGTCTCTCGCGAAAACATGCTGGTATATTGGACACCTGAAGTAGTCAACCAACCTGCACGCGTCACTTTACTTGCATTTCCCAGTCGCACCATTCTGAGGCAGAAAAATTTGTTCAATGTTACAGAGGTTGGTCTGTTATCTTTCGTGTAGAGTTGTTACTCATAATTCCTTTCCAGTGTAAGCTTCACTGGCAAAACCAAGGTGATTTCCTTTGTGTCAAAGTCGATCGCCACACCAAAACGAAAAAGTCGATCTTTTGTAATTTGGAAATCTTCCGGATGCGCGAGAAAGACTATCCGGTTGAAGTTGTTGAACTGAAGGGTACGCTACATCGTTTAATTCCCCATGATATTTTAAACGAGATCAACATCTTCCCCTATAGACACTGTCATGGACTTTTCTTGGGAACCAAAAGGCGAACGTTTTGCCATCGTATCCAGCAATGATCCCAATTTGGGCAATCAAGGCCCAGGAGTGACAATCAAGACCGACGTCAGTTTCTATCAATTAGACCATGGCAAGAACGATTTCAGGCTCCTTCGTATGTTGAAGCGCTTAATGGAATGAGTTATTGCTCACAATGCGTCATTTTAGGGACCCTTCCTTCTCGGACTAGTAATGCAATCAGGTGGTCCCCGCGCGGTCGCCATGTTGTACTTGCTACCGTTGGATCGTCCAGCAAATCTGAACTTGAATTCTGGGACTTAGACTTCAATTCAGATGATACACACCGCAAGGAGACTCAAGTCGACTGGGGTAGTGGTATCCAATTGCTGGGAATTGCAGACCATTATGGAGTCACAGATGTCGAATGGGATCCTAGCGGCAGATACCTTGCCACTAGCGCTAGTGCTTGGACTCACACAGTTCGTCCCATTCTTTTTTGCATACATTCATTGTATAACGCATAAGTATTTGCGCCTAGCTCGAAAACGGATACGCTATTTGGGACTTCCGAGGTCAGGAGCTGGTCAAGCAGATTCAGGATCGCTTCAAACAATTCATCTGGCGCCCGCGTCCACCTACCCTGTTATCCAAAGAGAGACAAAAACAGATTCGAAGAAATCTCAAGGAGTACAGCCGAGCATTTGAGGAGGAAGATGCGGCCGAAGAAAGTAATGTCAGCGCTGAGCTCATCGCTCTGCGCAGGAGATTAGTGGACGAGTGGAACGCATGGCGAGCTCTTCGCAAGAAGGAACTTGGAGAAGAGCGTCTCCAAAGATTGGAAGGAAAAGCCGATGATCAGGAGGAGATAGAGGTTTGGATCGACGAAGTTATCGAACAGATTGAAGAGGTCATTGTCGAGTAGTTTGTCATTCTTTTTGCTAGCCCAATCCCTACCTCTGCTTCCAAGCCCCCTTCCTTATCGTGTATTTGCAAACTTGTTTAATTGCTATTGGTGGCCTAGATCTGATGCTATATACTGAAAATTCGAAGACGGCTCTTGGCTGTAACGACTCACCATCCAAGCACCAAAGGTTCAAAGTGAAGGGTGGGCGTGGAAATGTTGGTGGCCAATGGTGACAGATTACATAATTCCCGAAAGTCCGAGATGCCACGAATCTTATCAGACAAGGATCTTGCTTTTAGCTCCCACCACATCTTGCTCACCTACCACTTATCGCAGACTACATTGCGGGATTTTCCAATATTCCTTATACCCATGAGTAGTGTGAATGCACCGTCGTCGTCGACACTGTGGGCAACAGGTAAGCTCGGCGTTATTACACCTCTAGCAAACCTCTAGTTATATGTACTTACAAATCCGATATGCCACCAGCTTCGAAGGAATGGGTAATTCAGCCGAAGCCTAAGCCAGGTCGCAAACCGAAGAAAGACCCACCAATTCTTCCACAAGACGATGCTGAGGTAATTTTTTTTCGGTGGAAACCCCTGCAATCTGTTAATGTAACTATAGATTGACATAAAGGGCCGCCGCATCCAAAATAGGTCGATGAATTCTTGCCTCTCTCTCCTGAAACCGATTCTCATAATGTTACCCATATTTGTAGAGCGGCTCAACGCGCCTTCAGAGAACGGAAGCAGTCCCAACTGTCAGAACTTCAGGCTCGTATCCAACTCTATGAGCAAGGCGAAATCGAACGAAATGTTGCGCTGCAAAACATAGCTAAACGCCTCAAAGAGGAGAATGAAAAGCTGCGAAACGAGAACATAGTATTGCAAAAGAAGCTCGCAGACATAGAGCTTAGAAGCAAGCCACCCACAAGTCAGACCATCAGTCAGGCGAAGAAGAAGCGATGGAGGGATAACTCCCCCTCCAGCACCGTTTTGCCTTCCCAGAAAAAGAAGTCGCGCACAAACTTGCAACCTCCTCACAATTCAATCTCATCTTCAGACACTCATTTACCTTCGCCGAGCTCTATGGTATCTAGCCCCGAATCCAATGATGCCATGGATGCCCATCTTTCCCCTAGTTATGATACCCAACCAGACATGTTCAATCGTGCCTCGTTTGAGAACTTCAATAATATAACATCCGAAGTCAAGGCCGACGATGTTTTGGGTTCCTTTCCATCTCTGGGATGTGGATTCTGTGATGGTGGCGCTATCTGCCTTTGCCATGAAATATCGGTACATGATGTCGTTGAACGGACAATTGACTCGACAGCCCTCAAGAATAACGATTTCAACGGACATATTTCCAACCACAATTCTCAGGACACCAATATATCTTCCCAAGAGCCCGTGCAAGGGTCTATCCTCGACAACTTGCCCGCGTATCAACCGCCATTGCCCCTACGCCTTCGACGTCGCTCAGGCGGCGTACCAGTAAATTCGATATTTCCCATTACATCTATAGCAGAACCAAGCACCGCGAATGCCACATGTTCTGGAGATCCTTCGAACTGCGCCGCTTGTGGAGATGACGCATTTGGAAAAGCTTTTTGCTCAGCAATCGGAAACACCGGCCCAGATGTTTGTAGCAATTGTCCCTCGCAGGACCCTTCGGCTCCTTCCAATTCAGGGTGTTGCGGAACTGGATCTTGTGGAAATTGCCCTTCCGCATCTACATTCTCGTCAGGCGGGGCAATGCCAAATTCTCAATTTGTGGACTCTTCGGAATATATCGCTACCAACGACGCCTGGAAGAAGCTGAAAGCCCATCCAAACGTTCAATTTGCAGATCTTTCTCTTCTCGCTGAAGTCGTAGCAAGTCGCTCTAAATGTCTGGGCCCTCAGCTTCAAATCACTTCTCAAATTTCGCACACAAACGTCTCTTCGACTCAATTTACTATCGCTCAAAGTTTTGCTCAAGCAAGAGGCAAGTCTCCTCCCCTTCAGTTGGTGCCCCAGGAAGTGTTGCTGGAGTGTGGCCGCAGACGCATGCGCCATGTTCATGCCGATGGCGTAAAAGAAGCTCTGCGCTTACTAGATGCTAAATTCTCTTAAATCATTATATGTATACTTTCCTTCACTCCAAACTTTGAGTTATCTACATTAAGCTTTATGTATTCTACAAAACAATGTGGTCGCATCCTCTTTTATTTTCCTAGAATACCATCTTCTTTGTCCTGTATAGTGACATCCGAACTTCGTGCAAAATACTGATTATAGGCGATGTATATCTGCTTTATCTGCGTATAAATAGCCGCACGTTGCGACTTTTTGAACGGGACGCCTCTAGAGCGATAGGGATGCAATGCACGAAAATGCGAAAGCAATGTAGCCAAGCTAGCCGTCTGCAGCGCTTCTGGGAACGGTTGAATAGAAGGCCAGATTTCTACCAACAACCGCCGTGCAATCCCCAGCTTATTGGCAGCATAGAATGCACTGATCAACGCATCTACAGCAGGTACATCAGGCCGAATCCCAGTTGACACCATTTCGTCGAACATTCGCTTGGCCGACGTTGGATCCCGGTGTTTTGCATGGGCAGCAATGAGAGTGGTGTACATTGCAATGTCGGGTTGTATATTCGCTTCTTTAGCAGCTTCCATAACTCTGTTTGCTGAAGCAAAGTCGCCTGACAAGGCGTAACCTTCGACAAGGGCACAGAAATGGTGGGCGGTTGGGCGTAACCCGCGAGCAAGCATACTGCGTAATACAGCAAGGGCCGAATCGGCATCCAGGTGTAACATGGCATCCTGACGCATGCGAAGGAAGGCAACAGCCGGATCAACCTTCACTTGACGGATACTCAGAGAATGCAGAATCGATCGAGCCATTCCATCATAGGATAGGTGGTCAGTGAGCCTCAAACCAGCTATGGGATCGAAATGTTCCCCGTGGCCCAGGAGACGAACACAAGTACGACGCTCCTTCGCAGGATGAGGTGCCTTCGAGCGCATCTTCCAAGCAGACCCAATAAAGAACCGTTTTTCGTCTCGAAGAATACAGCTGATGACGCTGTGCAAATGTCGCGAGGAAGGGCGATTTGAGGGAGCAAGCTTACGAGCTATTTGCAACAAAGTCCGTGGGCGGGGTTCTTGGGTATGGTTCAAATGGCTCAGTAAGACTTCCAGGGTTCTGTCATTTGGTTTGAGGTGATTGAAGTGCATGATGGAGAATATGGCCGGAACAGACGCCAGTCCCTGGCGTTTTAGGATGGATGCCATTAAGACGTTACATATGCGTATCGTGAGTGCTGAACGTGGAAGGTGTAAAGGAGGGAAGTCTTCCTGGTCCGAAGGGTCAATCAATAATGACTGGAATTCTTTGACTCCGGACTGGGAGGAGATTCCCGCAACCATGCGGATTGCTGTGTCGCCATGATCCCGTAGAAAATATGAATGGATCAGTGCAGCTATGACGTTAGGCGTTGCACATAACCCAGCTGCAGAAGCCGTTTGCCAAAGGTGAATTGCTGTCTCGGGATTACCGACCTTGTTCTGATGATTCATAAAGATAGCGTACGTATCAGCATTTGGCTCTGTATTGCGGAGTTTATGTTCCGCAATTTGCGTGAAACCATCGTCGGCAGGGCAGGAGGATACGAGAGACGCTAGATGATAACTGCTCTTGGAATCAAACATCGACAATATGTGAAGGACGGTCTTGAGGTCGTGTTGCGCGAGTGAAAATTGGAGAAGATTGTTGATAACTATCTTTCTCTCGCGTGGCTGAAGTTCGGGTAAGCTGCCTATTGCGTTTTGGCGTACTTCGATGTCCGCACCAAATTGCCAATACGACTTGGAAAGTATGATCTGTGTAGTAGCATTGGCGTTGAATCCTCCGCTTTTCATGTCCTGCAGACAACGTTTTGAGCCTTCTAGATCATGGTTTCGTATGCACCCAGTCATGATCAGATGGTAAGTGCTTTGGTTTGGCAAAAGGCCGGCGATTTGAAATTCTTCCAAAATATTTTGGAGGAGAGCGTACTGTCCAGTTTCCATTAAAGCCGTCGCACGCCAGTTAAGCAGCTTCACGCTAGTACAGCCAACATGTCTTTTGGCGTACAGAGTGACTGCCAACAGACAATCCCACCGTCTCGATAGCCAAAGATGACGACACGCTGACTCGTAGACTGGATGACTTAATGTATAGCCAAGGTCATGGGCTAATGTGAGTATTCGCACTGAATATTCAGGAGTCGAAGACTTGGCAAACACATTCACCAAAGCTCCCAACGCCGATATATCTGAGAAACGCGATAGAAGAGCAGGCGATTTTTTTATCGTCTCCAGAAGGTTGGCGGGAGAATTGCTTGTCACCAAATCCTGTGCAATACGCGTAAATTTCTTCATAAAATGGCGCGACTTGATATTCGGTATATCTGCATTTCCGGGTAGGTGGTTTGGTTTGTCATGCAGAGTCTGTGCGACGGCGACTGCGGTGGAAAGGGGTCTTGTAGGAAGTAGTGTTGGTCGATAGCCCGACTTTAAGCGCCTTGAGGAAGACCAATCGGGATGCCACTTCGGAGCAAGATATCTACGCTGGAGCATGGACAGCAAGAAGTTTGTCCAAAACTTCCAGTTCGTAAAATGGACCGGAACCGATCTCCTGATGGAAGCTGTATAAGAGGGTGTGTAATCTATGGATAATTAGGTCGCACCTGCCTTGTCGAGTTGAAGCGTCGACGGTCTACCCGTTCTTAACCATAGAAATGTATGTTGACAGCTTTCTCTGGAATACCATTCTCTGAACCATCGGCGTGCTCGGAACGTAGAGTGATCCATATTCCCACGCCTTCTCATTGCGAATTGACGCCATCGGCGACAGACAACCGATTTCTATTCCTTGCAAGGTATGCTCTTCTGACAACCCTCAAGTCCCTGCATCCGTATGATCTATTTCTCTTTCCCTCAGTCCCGGAGCACTTTATTAAATGCCCAGGTCTGACAGGCTCACAGCGCCCACACCTCCTGTAGAGGGAGAAGGTATCGAGATGGAAATCCTGCCCTCCCAAATATCTGAAGACGACAATCTACCCCGGCAAAATCTTCAAGTGAGCACCACACGCCGCGGAGAATACAAGATCGGAATTGTTTTGCTTCTGCTTGTTGTTTTCTTATGGACCTCCTCCAATTTCTTGACACAAGTATGTCTGGTATCTGCAACCGCTACTCGAGGCTCTGATAAACCGTTTATCCACAGGATTTGTACGAGGGCGGCTACAACAAGCCATTTCTGTGAGTATATATGCCGGTATTCCAGTGACAGCCGACCAACGCTTAACCCAGAGTAACGTACATGAACACGAGTTCGTTTGCTCTATATCTTATTCCATTCCTCGTTCGGAGATGGTGGTCACGACATAATGACCCAGCAATGAAACTTAATATACCCAATGAGTGCGTCTCGACACGCGATTCAAAGAACCTCCTGATTCTAATCCTTATATTGAAAGGACTACTAACGACTATGAACCTTTGGCTAATGAAGACATTGATATCCACACACACACGGAGGTCAGATATTTTCAAAATCATCCCTAAATCTGACGGTCTTAATTTTTCTTCTTTCAGGGCTCCTTACACCGACACCCAGTCCCAAGTGACAGCTTACTACCTCCTCTCACCGACATACAAACGGCACATCTGGCTTTCACCTTTTGCTTGATATGGTTTATTGCAAATTGGTCTGTCAATGCGTCCCTAGGCTATACAAGCGTAGCTAGTGCAACAATTCTTTCTAGTATGAGTGGTGAGTATACAATTGTACATTAGAAGAACGTATCATGTAGTGACAGCACATTCATCAGGATTCTTCACTCTCGCGATTGGGCGTATTTTCCACGTTGAAAAATTGACGCTCATTAAAATAGGCGCAGTTTGCACAAGGTAACACTCAGTGTTTTTGTTTCTCTCCCTTATACTTCATAACTGACTATATTATAGTTTCTTGGGGGTGATTCTAGTATCACTGTCAGACTCTGAGACGAAACAAACAGCAGGTTTGGCTTCGCACCCCACCACCCAACATGCATTTGTTGACTCCCGAGCAACTCTGGGAGACATACTGGCTCTCGTCTCGGCATTGTTTTACGCCATGTATGTGATCCTGCTCAAAGTTCGCATCAAGTCGGAATCGAGGATCGATATGCAACTGTTCTTTGGCTTCGTCGGCCTATTCAATATCCTTGTATGCTGGCCCATCGGCATTATTCTTCACTTCACAGGCGTGGAAATATTCGAATGGCCTTCCAGTAGAAAGATTGTATCTGCAATCCTCATCAATGTATGTTTGATCTACACATCTGACCTATCATCTTACCTTTCTGGTTTTCAGATGGGGATTACTCTATCGAGTGATTATTTATATGTCCTCGCCATGCTCAAGACTACCCCCCTTGTAGTTACAATCGGTTTGAGCCTGACTATCCCCTTCGCAGTCGCAGGCGATTTTGTGAAACATAGACCAACACAAGCCGCGGTCATTGGCGGCGCATTACTAGTTTTACTCAGTTTTACCGCCGTAGGATACGAAGACTCTAAAGATCAGGAGGCTGCTTCCCCATCTCTTGTTGTTACTGATGATGAAGGACTGTAATAAAATACACTTATATATATATTCCAGTATTATTTCTGATTTATTTCTGATGACATCACATCCTTGCTGAATGCAAGATTTTGGACTTTCATGTTGTTTTCTTCCTGTTAATCAGGTTGGACAATTACTCCACGACAACTCAAGTGCATTTTAAATTGTATATGGTCACTGTGATCGAGTGTTCGGACAAGGGCCTGTATTTCTTGGTACTCAGCATCTCCAACAACCACCTTTTTTTCTGGAGTTAAAAGTATGAGGTGATGTTTTGTTATTGATTGGTAATCCAATACTTTGCTTGTTGAAGAAATCCTAAATCGATCGATTATTGTAGCTTGAACTTGATGCAATTTGTTGTTCGGTGCATGAGCCAACGCATTTGGTTCGATGAAGGCCCAGTGTGTTGTGACGACAGTTGCATTATATGAAAGCAGAAACATATGTAAGGCAAACATCGTGTTGCGATAATCAACCGACTTCAACGCGAATGAGGTAAATGATCTGGCTTGCTCAGCTTTGAACCGATCCTCCCAATAGAAGGCATCAAGCGAATGAATGGCTATCATCCCCAATTCAAGAGCCGGGAAGAGTTTGGCATGGAACTTGTGGAGTGAATACAGCGTAACGTCCAATTGCTCTGAAGACGCCGGCCTGAAGATATGCATGTGTTGTAGGCATTTCTCAACAAGCGGCGAAATCGGCAGCAGGGGAAATTGTCGCTCCAGTCGGACTATGAGGGATTGGCAGAAGCGGGAAATACGAAATGTGCCATCCATGTCGAAAACAAACGCAGCCTTTCCCCATCCTAGGGAATGCTCTACTGGCAAGATGCACGTCGCAAGAAGAGAATACAGTAGGTGTGTTTTGCCTGATCCTGAAGGTCCTTGTATTTCTAGAATATTTCTCGATTTCACGCGAGCCTTGTCACATAGATAGGTGTCCAAGCTTGGAATCTGATATACAGACGGCGCATGAGCTATTGCACGTAGTTTACATCCATTCAGTAAGGTATGTATATGAGTACAGGAGGTTGGTTACTCACCCTCTTCGCGACAGGAAGCAAGAAACTGATGGCAGGCATTAGTAAATGTTTGTTCGTGCAGGGCCGTTGAATTTGGTATTTTCCGACGCACCTGCTGGAGATTCTCCGCCTGGATCTCACTGAGAAGTTGATCTGCTGATAGATTTACTGAACTATCCATGATGTCGAAAAATCCGTGGTCATGGTACGGTCAAACTTTGCTTCAGTTTGTGAGCATGTCCATACATGTGGACTTGTTCCTAAACTGTAACTGCCACCTTCCCTGGACACGCACTTCATTGTTCGCTGTACAACATCACCTAAGTCCTGTTTCGTCTTCTTTCTCTGACCTTTTCCTTTTCTGCAGGCTACGTGTATCGCTCAGTCACGATTTTTTACGATTTGCGCTTGAATTGCGCTCTGTTTTATCACTAAATAATCACGGCCATCACTCCTAGTGCCCGTCATGGCAACGAAAGGAAATCCATCCTCCTCGACCAGACGTCTCTCCTCCTCTGCGTCTCCTACAATATCAACCCAGCTAGCTCGAGGTGCCACTGCACGTTCAGCAGCTTCTCCACGGGTCTCCACTCTTAACTCGGTCACTCGTCGCCCCCTTTCGAAAAGTGCATCGCCCACTCCAGTGATCAACGGCGATGCCAATGACACTCTTGCAGCTTCGCTGAGACTAGAAACCGACCAGAAAGAACAGGCACGTCTGAACGTCCATTGTCGTTATCGAAATTAATAGGTTTCGTCTGAAGCTCCTGGTACAACTTCAAGACAAAGAGCAACTCATCTCTTCCTATGTCACTGAAAACAATAACCTTACATCGTCTCTTTCAGATGCTGAAACGCGTCTCAATGAACTATATGCAGAACAGTCGCGATGGGAAATGGAGTTGGCCCAACGGATAGATGTCTCCGAGAAACTCAGGGATCAAGTTCGCGAACTAGAGAAGGAGAAACGAGATGTACAACGGAGGTATAACGAACAGGTATGATACTTCAGCTCCAATCATTTCACTTTTGACTCACATACAACTCTTCAGACTGCCACTTTTGAAGCCGAGCGGCAAGCGTTCTACGACAACGAACAGCATCTCAAATCTCGCATACAGTCTCTCACCCAAGCTAGGAAACGAGTGGAGACTACTGCGTTCGAAAACGAGTCAGAAGCCGAGACCGAACCCGAGCAAGATTATCCCTCATCCCCTCGCATAGACCATAATGACACAACTTCGAGAGAAAAAGACTTGAACGATCCTGAAAACGAACCAGCTGAGATGACGTCTTTAAAGTTAGAATTGTCGACGCTTTCCACCTCTTATTCCTCTCTCCAGAGCACTCTTATTCTCATGCAAACCCAACTTGTTGATCTGAAGAGAGTAAATCAAGAGCTACAAGAGGAAAACGAGAGTTATATGATTCTTCTACGGGAGAGGACCCTCAGTGGACAATTTGATCTCATGAAACAAGTAGGAGGTGCAAACAGCGCAGATGAAGACGATCAAGTGAGCACAGACGCCAGCAGTATCCGTAGCCTTGGCCGAAGC
The DNA here is from genome assembly GCA_016801325.1 of Hypholoma fasciculare. NCBI lineage: Eukaryota > Fungi > Basidiomycota > Agaricomycetes > Agaricales > Strophariaceae > Hypholoma > Hypholoma fasciculare. The sequence goes on from JAEKIV010000010.1 coordinate 76,876, forward strand.
ACGCTAGATAGAGTGGAAGAGGAATCTGCAGATGATCATGGTGCATATTCGGTAGATCGTAACGCGGACATCCTTTCTACTTCTCAGGTCCCCCGTTTGAGTGGTCGGGCAGAACGTAAACGTGCTACATCCTCTCTTTCTCGTCAAGGAGAATCACTGGCCGACCTTCCTATCACCGGTCCTGGACTTGACCTCGCGGCGGAGCTTGGTCGCGCAGAAAACAAGGATATCTTAGCTGGGAATTCTCTTGCTGAGAATAACCGACTCGGTACTCCTAGCAAGGCTAAACGTAGCAAGAAAGACGGTTCAAAGATACCGCACTCGGAAAGCACAGGTTTGGATTCCAGTGCATCGACTACTGATATCGACGCTCTACGGACAGAAGTTAAATCCCTCAAGGACGCAAACAAAGCCCTGTCGCTATATGCCTCGAAAATTATCGACCGTATCATTGCACAGGAGGGTTTTGAGCATGTTTTGGCCGTCGACTACGAAAAAGAGCCCGCCACACCTTCCACGGCAACACCTGTCGCAAATGCTGCGAACTCAAGACCATTTGGACAAAGCAAACCGAGGCCCCAATCCATTAATGTTGGCCGTTCTTCTTCTAATCCGAATGCAGATACCAAACTTGGTTCTCCTGTTATCTCGAGGCCTGACCCTAAAGCAAAGCGGCGTTCTCTCTCTTTTGATTGGACATCATTCTCTTTATTCAATAACGAGAAAAAACCTGAGCCTTCCCCGAGCCTTCGACCGCTTACTTTGAAACCTGGAGCGGTACCTGTAACGGGTGCACGAAAGCTTGATAATTATGAGGACGAAGAAGACAGGAAGGAAAGAGAACGCCTCCATGCCACCATGAAATTAATGGGTATTCAGCCTCCAGCACAGTCACCTCTACCTTCTCCAGTACCTCCACCTATGGCCATGGAACGGACAGAAAGTGTAACCACTTCCGTCAAGAGTAACCGCAGATTTTCCTTCTTTGGTAGCAAGTCAACTAATGATAATGGTGTCAACGACGCATCCTCGGTTCATTCCGCCACATCATCTTTGGGGCAATTCAATCGAACACATCCGGGTTTAACGGAAGAAGCTTTAGAACATGCAGAAGCAGAGAGTTCTTTAGCTGCTCTCGATGCACGTGAACGAGATCTAAGTGAAGAGATTGCCAAAGGGTCTAGCGGTGGATTTACTGAGATTGTACAAAGAAAAAGCAGCAGAAGGAGTAGAAAGTCAGCTGGTGGAAGCAGTGGTAGCACTGTCTGGAGTGCCGGAATGAGTGGGAACGACGAATGACGAACTCATCTATTTTCCTCCCAAGCCCACTTACGCCCACATACCCATGTTTCCCGAGTAGCCAAAATCTGTTACATCGACTTACATGTACATATACCCTCACAAACAAGGAAAGTTGCATGCAAACTTGAACGGTATTAGAGCCAAATTAGAGCACCTAAGTATGTAATAGAATGGTCACTCCACTTACCGAACTTGAGAGATGAGCAGGCTGCAGAAACACAATGAGCGGAAGTGGCACACTGGCAATTAAAACATTAAAGTTTCTGAAAATCAGGCATTCAAACTTCCAACATGTTCCTAAGACATGCTCCAAACCACGATGCATGGGCACTTGAGCATTTCGAGCATTCATGAAGCTGAGAAGGATCATCATCATGATACTAACTAAAATTGATATCAATAGATAAAGGCAAGATAAAAGGTCGACATAGGTTATTACGTAACATGACGTCTCTTGCCCACCTAGGTGACCTCGAGAGAACGGGCCACTGTCTACTACTTACTTCAAGCCTGACTAGCTTCACTGGTATCAACTACGCTCTCTTTAAATTATCACCCAGCTCTGATTCACTTCCTCTCAGGTGCAGCATACCCGGTCCGAGCACAATCCAAGCAATCGCTAATTGCTCAAGGTTTCTTGCATGGTATTGGGAGGCTAAACTTGCTCGCCGCTACCAACGCCGCTACCTTCCAAATTATATCTCGACGACTTCTAATCTTGGTTACCATTAATAGACTTGGACGCCTCTCCAATCCTTCCGATGTGGTGGTTGGATCCTGGAAAGGAGGTCCTCAATGTCGTATGCATCAAGTCGAGCTATCTGCACTGCTGCCACTGACCCTCTTTGGACCAGTTATTCAATCGTATTCTTGCTCCCTATGTTATGAATTTGGACTTGAACCAGGTTAATTATGGGATTGGACAAGGTATATCCGAACAGTCTATCCCTCTATTCCCGCTGTTTTTAACCATACTCAGGCCAACTCACGCTCCGAAACTTAAAGTTGAAAAAGGGTGCCCTGGATAAATTCCAGTTGCCAGTCGATGTTTTAGAAGGTTAGAGAACTATTTCATCCCTTATTCCGTACTTTTAAATTGTCTATAGGCCATCTCGGAAAGTTCACGCTTTCTCTCCATTGGATGAATCTTGGAAATCAACCTGTCGAGATAATGATCGAAGACGTATATCTCCTTGTTGTTCCATCCCCACAATCCAATGCAAATTCCGAAGAAGATGAAAACCGTGCTCACGCGGCAAAAATGGAACGCTTGGAGAATGCGGAGCTTCTCCATGTACAAAGCGGGGTTGAAACGACAGGTCGGCTCTAATCTCTATTATTATTCGTATTACTTGTTTCATTCCTTATTCAAGATGGGTCCCCTCAGAGTCAAGGACTAGTCCAATCCGTTATAGCCAAAGTGATCAATAACGTACAAGTGACTGTCAAAAACATTCATATTAGGTACGAAGATAATATGAGCGTCCCAGGGGTAATCCGTCCGACTATGACAACAAACACGATTCAACTAAAATACCTTTCATCAGCACCCTTTTGCTGCTGGCATCACGTTGGCTGGATTCACGGCGGTCTCTGTTAATGATAAATGGGAGCCCGCCTTCATTGAAAGCACCGCCGGAGCCATCCACAAAGTAATTCCCTGCGTTCTATTGTTCGTATTGTTAATTAATTTGGTGGAGTTCAGCTGGCCAAGCTCCAATCTTTAGCATTGTATTTTGATACCGATTCCCCAAGCATGTCCGGCCTTCCAATTCAAGAATCCATCCAGAAATTCTTCTCTATGGTAAAGTTGTTCGCAAGGTATCAAACTGTTTTTTTGACCGTTTTAGTAGATATCTCATAGTAAAGACGACACGCAACACCAATATATCCTAAAACCTGTATCAGGAGAGGGTAGAGTAAGCCGATGTTACATTGCATATCTTGGCGTTTTCTGCTAAACACAGTTCACAGGTCGTTGTTAACCACAAAATGGACAAGGACACGCCACAGTTCGATATACATCTATTCTTCGAAGAAATTGGTGTTATCCTCGACGATCACCAATATCGGGACGCCATTTCCCTGGTTGATATGTATCATGTTTACCTCCGAAAACGCCAGGTACGACTGCAATTCTTAAGTTCGTTTTCATGTCTTACAGTCAACAATATATTAGTACAGCAAATATCGGACATCTGGCAATGCCATTGCTTCTAGTGTTGCGAAGTCACGACTGGTGTTTGCTATGACTGCTATCATCGAAGGTGTTCGTGAAAAGAACAGGAAATGGACATGGCAATATTTTGCAAATCGCCGAGATGATCGAAGAGCCTACGTCTCCCTTTTTCAAAAGAAATTACTCTCCCCTTTGCTCGGAATGGTCCGTCTTATTTTTGACAATTGAATCAAGCTTAATATCAAAATAGGATCTCTCAACCTTTGAAGGACTGGAACGTAGGTTATCGTATGAAGATATCCGTTTTTACCGATCGATTGCGCGCTCCAAGTTAAAGAAGGATATCGCTCTCCGCAAAAAGGTTGAAGCTGAGAAAAAGGAACAACAAGCACAAAAGCAAGGGTGGGGCAGCTGGCTTTGGGGATCTTCGAGCGCTCAAACTGAAGAAGACGAGGCTGTATTCAAAGGCTCTATGACCGAAGAACAAAGGAAACAACTGTACGACGTGCTTGACTACGACGAAAAGACTGCGGTCGTAGATGCTCTACAGGTCCCCCGCGAATCGTTGAAAATGCGAATTGCGGCTAAGCTCGACAAAGGCTCCTTTGCTTTGAAGAGCGATCCTCATGGAGACAATATAGAAGTCATGTCCGTCGTGTTTGACGTATTCCAGGCCAACTTCATTCAGCGACCCGATAACTTTGAGAACTCCATATCGCTGAACGGGTTCAGGGTCTTTGATGGTACCACCACGCAAACTCTATACCCACAAATTGTCCATGTGAAAGCAGATTTCAACGACAGAGAGGGGACTTCTGGTTCTGCGCAAGATATAACCCCTTTCTTTTTTGTCAAGTTCGAAAACAATCCACTGGACAACCGTGCCGATAATGCACTTACTGTCCGTCTGCAGCATATGGAAATTATCTACCACAAAGGGTACATTGAAGCCGTGTACAAATTTTTCAAGCCACCTTCCAGTCAACTTGAATCTGTCGAAGCATTACTGGTAGGTGTCCCTATACAATTCATATGCTGCCTTTTCATATTATACCCAGAATGCCGCAAGCGAGACACTTGAAGGTCTGCGTAGAGAGACACGCGCAGGTTTAGAATATGCCCTACAAACGCACAAAACAGTTGACATTCAAATGGATTTGAACGCTCCTGTAATCATTGTACCTGAAGAGTACGTCCGTGTTCGTCTTCTTCCTCACAGGTCAATTGACCATTCGCCAGTGTCACAACCAATGATTGCAAACATCTAATCATCGATGCCGGTCACATAGCAATAGAAAGTCATTTGGTACCCAAAGAGGCTATAATGACAATTCATCAAAAGCGAAATATAAAATACACCGACGAAGATTTCCGTAATCTTGAGTCCCTAATGTATGACAAGCTTTTCCTTCGCCTCAAGGATGCACAGGTTTTTATATATTTATTTTTATAATTTCTGTTTTTCTAATCCAACTTTTAGTTCATTGTTGGAGACAATCTGCAAGCATGTCGGCAGGCTCTTGTATCTGAGGCGAATGATACTCTGCATATCCTAGAGAGGATAAGTTTTGATCTACAGATCGACAAATCCATTGTGCCCACTGCCTTGAATCTGGCACAATTCAAGATATCTGGAACTTTGCCGTCCCTTCAAGTCAACCTTTCAGATACCAAGTACAAGTCCCTGATGCGTCTCATTGACGTTTGTATACCTCATTTTGGCATCGAAAAGAGTTCCACAGAACCTGTTCAAGTTGTGCCGAACACATTCCAGCTGTCAAACACCCTTTTCACAAAAATTGATTCAGAATATAATGTCGACGATGATGAAGATGATGACAATCCCGCGATGACTCAAGAGGAGCAATTTTTCGAAGCTGACGACGGATCTTCGACCGTAAGCTTTCTGATAGTGCATTGGTGATCTCAACGAGATCTCTGATTTTATTTAATAGAATCCTCGGCTTAGCCAACATATTTTTGAGTTGGACTTCAAAGTCGACAGACTTCGTGCAGTTATATCGAAATCTACCCCTGATGGGATTGACAAGCCATTGGGAGACCTCCACCTTGATGGCTTTTCTTTGTCATTTGCAATGGCGAGATATGACATAACAGTGGATATCAACCTCCGGTATTTCTTCGTGGCTTTCAACATGTTGGTTTATTATTGACGCATTTACTAAGCACTGTCAACATGAATGTTATTCAGCTGGGCGAACAGGATATTTGCTTTATATCCTCTCGAGAAGTCGAGAACTCGAATGACCAAGATTTACTCAAAATGACCTACACCAGGATTCAAAAGGAATCCCCTAATTTCCTTACGCTCTATGAAGGCGTAGACCAAAATGTTGATATCAAAATGACCACTCTCGTTTTCCGTGCTGCCCCAGAGCCGGTTCTTGCATTGTATGATTTCATCATGTCCACTTTCGTCTCGAATTCCGATCAAGTTATCCCTTCCAACCCTGACCAACCACGGAAGGACAATGGACGACTTGAAACCTCTGATGACGTGGATAGCAAAATACGAGCTTTAGTGAAATTGGAGGGTGTGCAAGGTATGTTTTCTACAATTTCAATGCTGAAGTTCAGCTCATGGTTGCATTACAGTCATTTTAAGCAACAATATGATGAACTTGGCGACGTTATCCCTTTCAACTGCAGATATTTCCGTATTTGTTAGACCAAAAACACTCAGAGTTTCTGGACGTTTAGGCAACTTGACTCTGGTCAACGATAATCACAAATGTCCCGTCATTGGAGACTTTGGGAACCTGATGTCCATCGACGGAAAGAATTTTGCGGACTTCACATATCAAACATTTGATCCTGAAGAAGAAAATTACACGGGGATCAAGGCGTCGGTTCATCTAGACGCCGCTTCTATCAAATTTCACTTCCTCGAACAGCCTTTGCATGACCTCTATCTGTTTGTTGCCAAATTAGCCAAACTCAAAGGTTTATACGATGCTGCCACACAAGTCGCGGTGCAGCGCGCATCTGAGATTGAGCGAATGCAATTCGACATATCTATCAAAACGCCCATCGTGATCTTCCCTTCTGAACCCTCATCATCGTCCGATGCTCTTATTCTTCGCCTTGGACAAATCGGAGCTCATAATGTTTCAGAGACGCTCGTTAATCGTATATCAGCCAGTCTACGCGGGATACAACTCATCTCCACCCTTTATCGTCAGGGGGAATGTCTAACGCTGAAAATGATTGACGACATCGATGTCTTGGCTGACATTGTTCAAACAAGCAGCATAGATCGAGCACAAGATTTAGATTATCCCGATACTCAAGTAAGCCTTGACACAAATATCATATTAGTGGGCCACGATCTAATTTTGTTCAAGGTCGCAATCAAAGTATCGGATATTAAGCTGCACTTGACACAAGTGCAATACTGCCTGTTAATAAAGCTAGCAGATTCAATTCCCCGCGTTTTTGCAAACCCTCCCGAAGGCGAACACAGCGTTACTGACAAGTCCCCCAACCCTCTGCCAAACAGAGACATCATATCGTCTGAGGTTGCCCTCAAGCCCGAGCTTCGGTCGGCCTCCTCGCAAATTTGGACCGCTGTGGATCTGGTCGTCTCAGTCCATGCTGTCAAACTCCATTTATATGACCCACTGGCCCTATCCGAATCTCAGCTCAAGGACCATGGGATTGCGCGGTTTGCCTTGAATGATAATACCCTTCGTTTCAAGCTTTTGTCCAACGGTGCAGGAGAGGCGCAAATTATTTTGCGATCTTTCACGATGAGTAATACCCGGCCAGGTCAAACCAAATTTCGTGAAATAATTCCCGCTGCGCAACACAATCGCAATCAGTTCATGTTACTTTTCACTATGACGAACGGCGAAGGTCCATCATTGGCCGTCCTGACAGTGGATTCTCCCCAAATCATATTTGCTATCGACCCTGTCATATCTCTGCTTGAATTCTTTACCAGCGCATTCAACGACAATGACCACCAACCATCAGCCACTGGTCCAATTACTGAAACCAATGATGCCGCTGGAAACCCGGAACAAACTTCGGGAAAACTCGACTTCAGAGTTGATTTGCATGATGTTTTGATAAGCGTCCTCGAAAACGATGAAGATACTGAATCCCGCGCTATTCGCCTATATATTAACCAAATTCTACTTTCACAGCAGGTAATGTATTGATCTACCTAGACAAGGCAATGGTCCTCACAAACTTCGGTGATCACTAGGGAATCATTGCTTTGACTGTTGGTCGCTTAGGAATGTCCCTCATTACAATGGGCAAGGCCACAGAGAGCGTGCGGTTCCTAGACGATGTGGATCTCACCTTTTCTCTCGATAACCGATCCTCGTCGTCGCAGCAGATGACAAATATCGAGATTTCCGCCCGACCGATCGTGTTCCGTGCTTCATACCGCGATATCACTATGATAACCTCGATTCTGAATAAAGCTATTGAGCGATACGGGCGTTCACAAGAATCTCTAAAGCAACAAAAGGAGGAGGATGGCAAACCTATGGAAAATTCTGGCTTGAGACAGCCTGTAAAGGACAAAGGGCTGTCATCGAAATCCGACCAAAGCCATTTGCGATCTAAGGGTGGAGCACGAGTCTTGATGTCTAAAGAACAAGTAAGCCCGATCTTCTGCTCTCTGCAAAACTGTTATTCACAGAAATAACATAGCTTAAAGCCTCTTTTGACGGGTTCAGACTGATTCTCATTGGAGATCTGCATGAACAACCAATGGTGCATCTAAAAATCAAACCCTTTATAATTGGAGTCAAAGATTGGTCTGGACAGGTATTTGAAGTCTACAGGTTTATTTCTGTCAACTAAGACCATTGTCAAAGATGCATTCCACATCAACAATTACTACAATGATAACATACTGGAATCTGACAAATTCACATTGGGAACCTTGTGCGTTTTCTATTTCTTGTATAACATCAGCTCATGCTCTGTATACCATCCAGTAATCGATCCTTGGACGTTGACTATAACAGTATGTTCTTTAGCACTTGAAATGTGTGCGCGTCTAATACATTGCTCTAGGTTACAAGAGAAGGCACAACGGGAAGCCTTGATTTGATGCTCTTGGCCAGGGAACGCCTCGACCTTAATATCAGCACCACCTTTATGGAACTTGCACTTACAACATTGAATACCTGGAGTAGAGAAGGGCAGTCCGTACTTCAAAAAGCAAGAGGATCATATGCCCCATATCGCATACGGAATCAAACAGGGGCGCCTGTTTTCATTTGGTCCGATGTCGATAGTTCATCGAACAAAAAAGATATCGATGCAGTCAAAATTCTTCAAAATCAATCTATTGATTGGAGATTTGATGACTGGAAGACCATGCGGGAGGTAAATTTCCGTAAAATTTCTTCTTTTTCCACAATATCTACTGACCGATACTCCTAGCATGTCTCTTCTGGCCAACACAACATTGGAATACAATTTCCGGAAGAGTCTTGGGAGCAACTGAGAGGCGTCCCTGTTGACCGCGAAGGAGAATATGTGTTTTCTTTGCGTCCACGTCGTGAGAAGTACCCAGACCGGCTGCTTTGCGAAGTCAAAGTCGTCGACAATACGAAGATCGTGACTATTCGCTCAACTTACAAGGTTGAAAATTTGACGCTGTATCCGATGGAACTGATGCTTGTTGATAATCTGGGACATCCTGTTTACTCACTAGAAAAAATTGTACCAGGCCAGGAGTTCTCTCTTCCTATCGAAGCCGTCACGAAACACAGAATTCGCATACAACCGGATCGTAAGCAACATTTGCCTATTAGAAAACAAATATCATCTAATTATATAATTCAACAATGTAGAGGGCTTTGGATACAAGTGGTCGCTGCCAATCCGTTGGGAGGATCTTATCTCCAAGAAAAGCTTTACAGTGAAATGCGCACATGCCGATCCCAAAGAAGCAGCATTCAGGTTGCAAGCATGGGTGCAAACCGACAATATGGAAAATTCTCTTTCGTAAGTCTCGAGTAATTTTGTTGCACCGCAAAAGGCTAAAAGAGCGGCGACTGTCCCTAGCAAATACCCAAAAATCAACCTCAAATTGAGAGCTCCATTAGAACTCGAAAATTTGCTTCCCTACAATCTGGAATACCGCATATATGACAAAAATACAAATCAGAACTGGAAAAGCTATCTTCGGAAGGGGGGTGTCATGCCTGTCCATTCCGTCGAGCTTGGGCATTTCATTCTGCTCAGCGTCAATGTTCAAGATACGGGTCAGCTTTACCTTGCCCTTTCTGAATTATATGCTCATGACACCTGCAGTGTTCAAACCCAGTGAATTTACGATCATTAATACAGACGGACACTCCGATTTCGATATTGAACATAATCTCACACTTCGCGATCAATCGGACAGAACTTTGGATCTCAAACTGAACTACGTGTTCGTGCCCAATCGTATTCATGTTTTTACGACATTTTAACGTAGGGTTATTCAGCCGTCATCCAGAGTCAGGCGGTGCCTTCAAAGTTCAAATCTATAGCCCATACATTGTGGTCAACAAAACTGGAATGCCATTTGTTGTGAAACCGACAAAGACTGCTCGGACCGGCTCACGGGACTCTGCAGGAGATACTTCAGCCGGCAAGGGTTTCCCAATTTCTCATGCTATCACTACTGATCATGGTGCTACAGAGTCTGCATCAACTTCAATGCCATTCTGTGAGTAATATGTTTTGCCGACAGTCTAATCAAAAAATTACTTATGACTATTACTAGTGCTGTCCCATCCGCAAAAGCAAGGCCACGAATTTATATTCAAAGTCGGTGATTCAACTTGGTCAAAGGTAGGAATTTTATATGATGTAGACCATGCTGCTCAGCACGTCTCTGTCTTCTTTCAGCCGGTATCCTTCGAAGCACCTGCAGCGGAAACGGGGATGGTCATTGCTTCTCAAGCACATAAGGGGACCGAGTTTCATGTAGGTCTCTCATGGAATGAAGGGACCGGAAAATACAAACTGTCAAAAGTCATTACAATCACTCCCCGGTTCTTGATTAAAAATGGTCTCCCCAACGCCATTGCCTTCCGGGAACATGGCGCCGCTCCCAAAGAGCGCTCCTTGATTGAACCCGGTCAAAGATGCACATTTCAGCTATTTCGGACAGGAAATGAAAAGCTTTTAACAGTCGCTTATCCAGGCTTGAATGCGCAATGGTATTAAACGTCATTGCGTTTCTTGTTTATCCTCTGAAATGATTTGAATCAGGTCGCCCGCAATCAACATCGAGGACATTGGTTCTATTCATTTTCGCCTTCCGCGCTCCGGAGAGGTCAAGGACTACGACTTAATCTGTGCCGATGTCCGTATCGAAGGCTCAACTATATTCATATCACTAAGTGTAGCCATGAGCGGATGGCCGTTTGTCATTGAAAATGACAGCGATTACGTAATGAATCTCTTTCAGCAGGTACTTCAATTCAAATCATTGTTCTACTGTTACTAACTGTGATCCAGGATGAACCACAAAGTCATGATAAATCGGTGACTTATTCTATCCAGCCCCATTCCTCTATGTCATATGCATGGGACTATCCTGCGACAAGGGACAAAAAACTTGTATTATCAATCGGTAACGCCCGTCGAGTAATCGACATACTGGAAATAGGAAATCTTATTCCGTTTAAGTTCAATGTGAGCACCGCCATTGCTATTCCCCAGATTGTTTTTAGTATACTCTGATAATGACGCAATATGTGTAGTATCAACAGCGGAACAAAGCCGTTTCGTTGGATGTCCGTGCTGGTAACCAACAACAGATCCTTCGCATAACAAACTACAACCCCGATCGAAGTCTTTATAGACCACGGCCCCAGAGATCTACTTCCGTGTCTGTCTCGAGGCAAGATACTATATCCAGCAGCGTAGAAGGTTTTGAGGCGGTACCAGAAGAGATACAGACTAATTTCACAATTCTGGTCGACCTGGCTGGTATTGGTCTATCGTTGATCAACAAAAGAATGATCGAAGTTGTGTATACCGTCTTGGACAGTATCAAATTCGAGTATTCCAACAGCAGAATTGCGCAATCTGTCAATATCGCTGTCGGGACTCTGCAAATTGATAACCAACTTCACGAAGCGATATTCCCGGTAATTTTACAACCGACTCCTATTACAAAAGAGAGTTCGGGCGTCGCAGCCTTACCTACAGTCCAAGCATCGGTGATTTGGCTCAAAGACCAAGGCAAGCTCTCATTGGAAATCTTCCGAGAACACAATATATCTTACTTACCATCCATGATAGAACACGGTGTTCTCTTTATCAAATACTGTTCAATACTTCTTCAAGCCTTAACTATTGAAGTGGACGAGGATCTCCTTTTTGCCCTATATGACCTCACTCAGATCAAAGGAGCTTCTTGGGAAGAAGGAACAGCAGAGTCAGTTTGATCATGTCTTAAATAAACTATCAAATAACCCTCAGGTATTTCAGTATCCTGATTGCAAATCCAGATGAAATCCCTGAGCCTTGCCTGGATGCCGCTGGTCAAGACTTATATTTTGAAGTTCTCGAACTCCAACCTATTAAACTGTCTTTATCTTTTATGCGAACAGAGAGGGTAAATAGCGAAGAACAGTAAGTCTCCCTTTGTTGTCAGCCAAGTATACATTGACTTTGCTAATTTCTCAGATTGAGCATAAAGAATCCTTTAGCTGTTGTTGTCAATGCTCTGACCATGACTGTTGGAAATATCAATGACGCACCTCTTGAAATGAATGCTTTGGCCATTAAAGACATGCGGTTGACGTTACCCGAGCTTCAGAGTCGAATCACATACCATTATCGACAAGACGTTCTTCGTCAACTCTACCGCGTCCTCGGCTCAGCAGATTTTATTGGTAATCCAGTGGGCCTTTTTACGAATGTCAGCTCAGGTGTAGCGGATATATTCTATGAACCTTTCCAAGGCGTCGTCGTCCACGGCAATAAAGAACTGGGAATCGGGATCGCGAAGGTGAGTAGATATATCCACTCTCTCTCTACAAAAAAATATGAACATAGTCACTCAGGGTGCTGCAAGCTTTGTCAAAAAAACTGTGTTCGGAGTGAGCGACAGTGTCACCAAGTTCACAAGTAGTGTCGGGAAAGGTATGCGTTTTTTGTTCCTGTAGTCTTCAGCCTAAAGCAAACCCTTATTCAGGGTTATCTGCTGCAACCTTCGATTCTGAGTATCAAGCGCGGAGACGTATGACCCAGCGCCGTAATAAACCGCGCCATGCAATGTAAATTTTACAACCATTAATTTCCCAGTGTATACTCATCTTCTTGTAAAGCTACGGCGTCACTGCAGGTGGAGAGGCCTTTGCCAGTAGTGTAACCAGTGCCGTGGAAGGGGTCTTCGTAAGTATTCTCTTGTCGTTGGTATTATTATGACTCAAACAATATTATATTGCGTTCAGATGAAACCAATAGAAGGTGCTGAGTCCGAAGGTGCTTTTGGTTTCTTCAAAGGTGTAGGCAAAGGGCTAGTTGGGTATGAATTCTTTTTTCTTTGCTTTCTATTCTGATTGATAAAATTCTTGCGCAGCGCGGTCACGAAACCTGTTGTAGGGGTATTTGATTTGGCTTCCAATGTCTCAGAAGGTGTGTTTGCTGAGTCGGGCCACTTCTTTTTTGCCTTGTATTCATTTTATCAAGGGATACGCAATACGACAACCGTATTCGATAATCCAGATAGAGATCGCGTTCGGTTGGTAAGCAAAGCTGACCCACGAGAAATTGTATTATGTCTGATTTATATTCCCGGCTAGCCTCGACTTGTTTCCGCAGATGGCGTGCTTCGTGTAAGCCATCTGATCCAGTATTTTACTCGAAAACATCGGACTGACTAAATCAACGACAAGCCATATTCTTCTCGTGAAGCTCTTGGTCAGTCTTGGATGAAAGATCTGAATAATGGAGTATATAGACGAGAATTCTATGTTGCCCACATCAGTAAGCTACTTGAAAAAGTTAGTCAATTGGAACATCCTCTCAATCTTCTGCACCAGATTCCCCAGGTGGCGACAATGTTATTCTTTTAACGGCGTCCCGGGTACTTTCATTGTGGTCTAAGAAACTTCGCCTTGACTGGGAATTACCGTTTACCCAAATCCAAGGAGTAACTGTAGAAGACACGGGAATCAGATTTGCGCACAAGAGCGGGAGGGAACATGACAAGTTTGCATTCATTCCTGACAAAGCTGCGCAATCATGGTTCTTCAATCAAGTAGCGTCGGTGGTGAAAACGTTCAACGCTCGTCGGAGGATGGATTCTTGATATACAGGACTCTTATATGTAGCAACAATTCTCTCAGGAAGATAAATGTATTCAATAATTAGGACAAATAAATAGTGTATCCTGATATCCTGATATGCATGCTCATATAATAGATAGAGTGACCTGTGCTATCCGATGGGAAGACCTTGCCCATTAATCAGTCGCATTTGTTGGAGTGGCGGTCGAGGTACTGGTTACACGCTCTCGTCGCATCCTGGGAGGAGCTGAGAGGCGGTTTTCGATGCTGTCGTCGACGACGGCGGCAGTTTCAGTGTTCTCAATGTTCCCGTTGGGGTGTTTGCCGTCAAAGCTCCCATAGCTTTGTCGCGGACTCGCCGAATACGCACTTTGGAAGTCGGTATCAGAGTCATCCGTAAGGCCCACAGGAGCAGAGCCCTTGCTCGCAGGAACTGCAATTTTCGCGAGGGTAGCCTCTGCTACGACGGGTGTGGCTACAGCTTCTGGCGTACTCGTGTCGTCCCCGCTGACGTCCAAAAAGGACGCACGGGTGGGCGTCTGGGCATCGGCTTCGGCAGACAATACTTTCCGGGACTTCGAGATCGAAGACAGATGGTCACTCTCCGCTGATTTTACGGTCGGGATGCTGGTTTGCGTGGAGGACATAGTACTGCTCCTCGTTCGCGGCCTCGACGCGGGCTTCGTAGCGTGCTTCGGCTGGGAGCGGCGGCTGCGTGAGGGGCGCGACCGGGTGGAGCTGACCTCGGAGAGGTCCTCCTCGCCACTGCCATGCGCAGAGTGCGTGCGGTGGTACTTCGGCGTGCGGCGCTCGGACGCCATGGCAGACTCGAGCTGGAGAATGCGTTTAGCCAGCTTGGAGAGAAGGGTACTCGGCACGCTCACTTTCTGCTGGATCTCGAGCACCTTCTGCGCGATCTTGTCGCTCTTCTGGGTGATGCCTTCGTCGACGGCGTTCATGCCGTCCTGAGGGGCATCCATCTCCGACGCGGAGAAGCGCTTCCGTCGCGCGACCGGCTCCTCCTCGTCGTCCTCGACGATCGTCTCCGTCTGGCGCACGGTCTTCTCGGACACGCCGAGGCCCTCAGCATCCGCAGAGTCCATGAGCTCGCCGTACGACTCGGCGAGGGTCGAGTCAGTCGGGAACGACCGCAGATGCCGCGACTTTGCGGCGTCGCTCGGCCGGCGTGAGCGCGTGCCGGAGACGTTGGAGAGCCGGCTGACGGGGCGGGAGCTCGCGTAGTCGGAGTCGTCGAAGTCGACGGCCATAGACGTCAAAGCGCGTTCGATCTGCGCCTCGACTTCGGCCACCATCTCGGCACGCTCCTCCTCCATCCTGTCCATCATCTCCTTCATCTGCTCGAGCTCCTCCATGGCCTTCTTGTGCGCGTTCTCGGTGTCGCGTAGTTCTGTCCACACATGTGAGCCGATGGAGCAATAAATGGGTAGTAAGTGACGCACGGTTCTGAAGCTTGCTCTTCTCCACAGCGGTGAGCGTGACGAGCCCAGAGAGGCGCTTGGTCTCCCGCTGCTCCTTGTTGATCTTGGTCCGCAGCTGGTTAGCCTCGGCACTGAGCTTCTCTGCGTACTGCTCGAAGGTGACGAACTTGTCGCGCCATAAGTCCGACTCTGTCATTAGGAAGTTCAACCGGCGAGAGAGACGGCCGATCTTGGTCTCGAGGTCGTCGCGGGCGTCGACGAAGGCGGTCGCACGCTTGCGGATAGAGTGCTGGATCAGTTGCTCCGCGGCGGTCAGCTGAGGCGGCCGTTTGGGCGAGCCGAATATACTGATTCGTTGCAAGAACGAAGGTTTCTTGAACTGGAGGATGCGTTAATATCAAGAGTCCGTATCAATTCATCTTGAAATACCTTATCCGCCAGAACAATATCGAAGGCCTGGATGATGCGTGTCGAGTGCCACCATTCCGGAGGCTTGATTTGGTCTGCAACAGCAGCGGACGACGCTCCGCGCTTGGCCTGAATTTTGCAAACTGGGCGGAAGCGGCCTGCGGGGAAAGCTTCCTTGAATTCACTGCAATTTAAATAGATAAGCATTTGACAAGTTAAATGTCATAAGAATCGATCATTAGTACCTAGGAACAGAGTGATCTGGGTGATAGTGTGATTCAAAAGCGGCGAGCAGACGCTGGCGGTATTTCTCGCGCTGCTGTTTGACAGAAACAACATTGGGTGGGGGTGATGGACAGCTCCTATCAAGTTAATGAGCAAAGACACCGAATGTATATCGTGTGGAGATAACGCACAGATAGTTGATATCTCTATTTTAGTGAAAAGACATTGTCGTCAGAATGCAGCAAGTCTTGGGCGCCCTAAAACTCACAAATCGCAAACGCAAACCTCGGGGGCAGGTCTGATGCTGTTCCTAGCTTCGGTGGCGAGACCCATGATCCAAGGACCAGGATCATCGATGTAGATCTTCGCGTCGCGCGAATGTACAGCGGGCAAGGCAATGCCATTCCAGCCTCTAAGCTCGACAAGGTATTTAATGGTAGAAACGGCAATCTGAAAGCATAGTCAGTATGATGGCATGCAACTCAAATCCAGGTGAAGACAAGATTCACTCCAAGCATTGCGGGGTATCTCGAGAAAAAGATGACTCTTCCAGTAGGGGCCAGAGCGATCTGTGCACATAATTCAGTAAAATTAAATTATTGTGTGCATATTTCCTGAGCGCACCTCGCATATAGTAAGAATGTTATCGATATTAAGGCACTTAAATAGAGGCCACATAGTAAAATTAATGTCGACCAAGCCGCGACCGAAATCAAGGCCGCCGGGGAAGCGAGCGATGACTTCTAAGTTGGAGTCGCTACCATCGCTTTTGGGACTGGCGTCGAGTTTGATCAAGTCACCCGCGCGGGGAGCTGGGTGCGCGAGAATCTTTGAAATTTGAAGTGAGTGTGATTGAACGTCCTTGGAGAAACGCGCCCATGAAAGAGTGAGATAATCCCTCATCAAGTCGTAGACGGGATGCCGAGAAACAAGGGCTTGGAAGAGTAGGTGAATACACCGGAGATATCAATGTGAACAGAAAAACTTACTCAGTGCATACGGGAGCCAAAAGACGGTGTCGCCAGGGAGGAAGAGGGTGCTCTCGCCCGGACCATGGCCGATGGTACTGGCGACCTCGAAATCGCTCTCGCTCATGGCGCCGTCGGCCTCTGTTTCGCCGTCGGTTTCCGTTTCGGCGGCAGCCCATGGACCGCGCGAATTTCGCTTAGCAGTTCGGCGGGCCTGGCTGGTGGGGTCCTGGCTGTCGCTAGCCGACCCCACGTCTGCCTTCAGGTTCTTGAGGCGCGCGGTGACGGCGGACTGCGCAGACTCCTTGCGCGACCTGCCCGCCTCGAGCGTGCGCCGGATGGCGCTGCTGCGCTCGGCATCCGCATGCGACCAGACCGTCAAACAGACGCCGTAATACGCGACGGTGCTGCTGATGGAAGCGTTCAGATCGCCCCGCGCGCCAGCGGATGCCCCTGCAGGGGTGCTATGAGGGCTGTGGCCGAGCAAACTGGGGGGCCCTAGATAAGCGGAGGACGGGCGCGCGAAGGGGTCGTCGCTGTAGGGATATGTGAAAGTAGCAGCAGAGGAGCGGTTGTCCGCATTAGAGAGCACAGATGCGCGCAGGAGGTCGCCCGATGGTGTCGGGGCGAGCGGGGTGCTGGGTGCGGGAAGGTTAAAAGTAAAGGTGTGGACCGTTGACGCCGGTTGGAGCGTCGATGCGATGACCTCGACTTCGCGGGTAAATGAAAGCTGTTAAATAGGTCAATAGAGCTTATCGTGTATTGAGAATGGGGGCTCACTTTGAGGGCTTTGGACAGCATTTTCCCCACTTCCTGTTTGCTCAGAGCTCCAGCGCCTTTGATGACCTCCTCGCTTTTGCCTGAACGCCTCTTCTTCTTGCCCCCTCCACCCGCCCCTGGACTTACGGTGCTGCCAAGGACCTCAGGTCGCCACCAGCGGTTGACGGCACTCTCGCTGTGGTGCAAACCCAGAACCGAATCAGGGTCTGCGAGGGTCCATGTATGCGGCGACTTGGGCAGGCCAGAGACAACGTAGAGCGAGGTCAGGGGAAGAGTGGGGACATGGGATATGGCCGCTGGCGCGTCCCGCAGAGAATGGCTGGACATGATAGAAGTGCGGACAGAGGCGGGTATTGGCTCCATGCTTCTCCTGTGCCTAATACCAAGGATGCGCGAAGCCTTATCGGGACGAGAGGGAGCGAGGGCGTTGGGGCTGGAGATGGCGGGGGTGGTGACGGTGATGTAGTCGAGTTCATCCGCGAGCGCGGCGTCGTTTTCGGGGGTGGCCGCAGAAGGAGTATTTTGGAGCGAAATGTTGATGATCGGAGAAACGAACGCGGCTGTATCTTTTTTAGACTCAAGCTTGGCTGACGGCTTCGAGACGGCTGTGCGCGCCTTCTTCGCGGTGTCGAATGACTGGTCTGAAAAGCGCGACCTGACGACGCGGTCGGAGGGGATGGGGCTTGCGGCTACTGCGGTGGCGGGGACGCCAGGGCGACGGGAGGAGGCCATGGGGCTAGGACGAGAAAGGGTCAAATGAACGTGTAGTAGGCAGGCTTTATGGGGGATTGGAGCATCCTTGGTCGCGACGAGGGGCGGCGGGAGTTTCTATTTATTAACCCATCCTGCCCTGTTTGATCGCTCATTTCACTCAGGAGCGCCGCTACGCGGTCACATGATGTTCTCCCATCAGTAGGCGCCCGCCCCTTGACAACCATATTCCATCCACTGAACTAGTAAATGTACCTCCAGGCAAGCATGTTTTGTACATGGGACGATATCCTCTTTGAAAAAAGTATCGGCCAAATATAGCCTGGTTAATCTGAACCTTATAATGTTTATCCATATGGCGCGTTGATCCTATGTCAAAAACTAACAATTAGAAGTGTCTATTTTCTCCGAGGCTGCACCCATGTTGAGAGCATAGATTATTACAATGCTGTTGTTATACATCGTAGAGTCAGTGTATGCATTAGATAATATGAGATATGTATATGTCCAGTAAATGTCCCTCATTCCTTGCTCCTAAATATCCCCCTCAGCCATCGCCAGCCCCGACGGCCGTCTTCTATCCGCCCATCCTCACACGCAGAACGCGCTCTATAAAGATCTGCCTCTCCCACACGGCCCGCGCTTGTTTCTTCGTCCGAGTTCTCAGTGCCACGCTCCCCAATCTCGCCACGTGCAGTCCGGCTGCTCGTTTCGCCCTCGCTTACCGTCCGCCTCCGCTGCCTGTGGATGTTCCCCACGACCTCGCCCGCCACGTCAGCGAAAGAGACCCCGCTCTGCATGCCGCTGGGCCGTCGCCTCCGCTCGAGAGGCAAGATTGTGAATCCTGGGCTGAGAGGTGATAATCCGATTTGGAAGCCAGTACTTATCGTTGATACGGTCCCCACAGACGGCGACGAAGGGATTTGCGCGGGATGCGACATCGTCCGTACGTGAAGTGAGGGATCGCCGGTTGGACGCCGATGCGGAGCAACACGAGGCCCGGAATAAAGTGACGTCTCGGCCCGCTTTCGTTTGCCAAGCGGAAGGATGGAGCTCTGTGTGAGTCTTTCCTCACCACCACCGGGCCCCAGAACTATTCCTAGACCAATGGGTTTGGGAGGCGAGGCGAGTGTCTGCAAGTTGGATTCTGAAAGTGTTTCGCGTTCCATAGGCACAGGTCCGATGCGCACTCTTGGCTGTGAAGTGGGTATTTCATCGTGTAGCCTGCTCTCCTCTTCGTCCTCAGGCCGAGAGTATATCGCAAGATCTTCACCTGGTAAAGTTACGCCCTCCTCGGACCAAGGGCCAACGTCGACACCGCCGCGACTACCAGGCTGAATACTTACGATCCAGACCCCGCACAATAAGATAAAGATACCGAGGCTGACAAGCCAGAGGTGCAGAGGAGGGATGAGAGAGAATTGGTTGAAATAAACCAAGCCATTTACTATAGAGGATAGATTGTAGAAGCAGAAGGCAGCTGAGCCGATAGTCAGCGCGGCGAACAGCATAGAAAGCTATAAATTACTCACAAGGACAGACCAGCGTCGGATCTGCGAGGATGAGTGCTTTATGGAGGTACCACAGTTGGAGTAGTGCAAACGCGATCAAGCCGAGGACTAGCATCCATGTCTCCCATCGCCAAAACTGGTTATCACCACCCAAAGTGAGCACCAACAGCTCGACGCCACTCTTCGCGAAAAGGAGGCACATGCCTGAAATTATGCCTGAAAACGAGGCATATGAGATGGCTAAAAGTAGACGAATCCGATTGACTGCGCGCAGGGCGTGGTCATCTTCCCGGGAATCGTTCGAAGAGCTTGCGGATGATGCTGAGTTTCTGACTTTGGGATAGAGGAGTGGAGTGGTTTCTGTGTTCAGAGTGGCGTCGCTAACGTTCTCTGAGATGCTAGTTGTCAGATTGGCAGTGTGCGTGGGCAGGGAAATGGTGACGGAGGACGGAGAGAATTCGACCGAGGATCCGTCGGAAGGAAACTCCTTCGCTATTTTGCGAGACAGAGAAAATTCCGTGATGTGAGTCTACAAATAAGTATGAGCAAGGGAAATAAAAATGGAATGCCAGCGGCACTTACGATAGCCAGGCATGTGAAGACCACGAAGCCGAGTATGGAGAAATATACAATGAAGGTTGGTCTCCTGAAGAGTCTTAGCAGGTCTTCTAGGGACCGTGTCTGTTCTGGGACGATGCCAAAAAATGCGATGAGGATTGCTCCACCAGCAATCAAGACAGTGCCTAAGATCATCCATGGGGAGAACTTGTCACCCAGGAGAAAACGAGCGAAGAAGGCATTCCAAAGGAGTGATACGGCGCCCAGGGGCGCAAGGATGACAACTGGGAGAGATGCGATTTGAACGAAGGACCCGAGCACGTTGGAGGAAATGAATATGGCAAATCCGAAAAGCCATAAACTATTTACACAATTACGGATCAGTATAGAATAAAGCTAGAGCAGAGGAAGAATACCGACGGCCTGCGGTGCTCTACTCTCTGACGGTGTTCGGGCAATGACTGATTTTGAACATGGCTCTTTCGTTGAATGGTCAGCCCAAGAGACTGCACGAAGCTGGCGAGAAGACCGGTGATGATTCCAAGGGGTATCGATATGTGGTTTTCAACCATGTGAATCTCACAGTCTGCCGGGAGGTGGAAGGTGTTGTGGACTTAGAAGTACCTCATCGACGAGGAGTTGCGGGGAGCTGCTCTAGAGCCTATGTTGCACGAATGGTCGGAGCTGTCAAGCTAATGGCACGTGCCACTAATTTGCTCGGCCCCACTCCAACTCCAACGCCACGCTCAGACCTCTCCGTATAAGCAGTGCTCAACGAATTTTAGAGGGAACACTGACAAACACCGCCCTTTCTAACCCGTTATTTTTCTAGTCCACTATCTCCGAGCTTCTTGTCGCCCGCGCTCTGCAGTGTCCGCTTCGCATTATCACGGTTCAAGACGAGATTCGAGTATAGGGTGTCGAATCGCACCGACGTTCATGCTTACAACTGGAATTGGATGCGTTCCCTCATCTCTCCGTCGAGGCTTTCAACAAATTACTGTCATCTTTCACTCTGCGCATAGCACACGCAGCACTTCTAATGTTGACCCTACTCGGAAGCCCTGGTTCCGCTCTGACGGAGCAAGGAGATGGAAACCGATGCCTAATGGTAGGCGTCGCATATCTGGGCGGGCTGCGACGCCGTGCACCTACTGGCTCATATACGGCATGGGTGATTCGGCCTGCTACTTTCATGTTCATTCTATCCTCACTCATCGTGATGTACATTTCGAATTATACTCAGCATCGCAGTTGAGGCTCAGCAAAAACGGCCTTATACAAGATTGATAGCATCTGGAACGATTTGTCCCTGAACAAGATTACGGGCGTCACATACCGTGTCGGGTCAAGACGTTGCATCGTTACCGGTGCGTGTAGTTTGTATAATGAATATTAGGCGGCCAACTTGGTCACGAACACGGCCGACATTGACCACATTACGCCCTGCGGAGAGAGAAGATATCCGACGCGTCTCTTTGATCCCCGCCACATGTCGATGCTCGTCACCGTTTCGTCCAGGAGTCCGCTCAATCTGGCTGCAAAGTGTGCCCTCTTGATATTCTGTTTGACTATGTCTATACTCGTATCGTCTTTCACCGTTTTGGAACTGAGGCGCTGAAAAACGAGGTGCCCGCGAATTGGATGAATCCTGAACGGACCATGAATCGGGTACGCGTAAAAGTCGCTGCTCCTGCCCACTGGCCCGGACACTCTTGACATCTTCTTGTATCTGTCTTGTATATACGTCGCACCGGGAAGAAAAGGGCTGAGCTCAGAGAAGTCGTGGAGAAGGCGCTTGTGAGGGAGCGGAGGAGTTTTCCAAAAAAAATAAACCACACGATTTAACCTTGACTCAAAACAGAAAGTTGTTTCTTCTATGCTTTATTATTCATCTCGCGATCTATACCGCCCAACCACCTATAATCGTGCTAATAGTCAAGCATTGGTAGTTAAAGATTGGTTAAAGATGTGAAATGACAGAAAAGGACTCTTGCTTCCGGATTTGCTCCGGCCCCTATATATAGCGATCATAGTCGGTCCGGACTCCGCCGCACGCCCCGCCGCTTCCCAAATTCCTCACTCAAAAACCCCCACCTACTAGACCGCTCCACCATTATATCGGGTCTCACCGTACGGCCTTTCATTACACAGGAAGATATGTTGACCATTCGTTCACGTTTTGGCAGGTCTATGTGGCGTAGATTTAGACCGAACTTACATGACATCACTTGTACGTACCAGAATGTTCTCGTGGATCGAGACATCATGAGGTGGTACTAGAACAGTCTATCCCGCTCGCGCTCCTCCAAGCACCTTTGTTCTACGGCTTCTCGTTTCATATAAAACGACACTCTATTCCCGTTGAGCGCCACATAACCTCAGCAACATGGCCAACAATATGGAATTCACCGACAAAACGCAACAGTCGCTGACTGAAGCATTTCAACTTGCGCAGGACTACGCTAATGCGCAAGGTATGTCTCCTTATTAGTATTTGTACGGTGTTTTTCTGACTTTCATAAAGTTTATCCCGTTCACCTTGCTTTTGTTCTGCTGAACGAGGGCGGTCCTACGGAGGCATCGACTTCAGGGGCGCCGACTTCTGGGCAAGGCGCTCCTCTATTTGCCTCAGTGGTATCAAGAGCGGGGGGCGACCCGGTGAGCTCAATTCCGGTGTATCGTAAACTACAGATGTACTTATAACTGAAATTTAAAGGTAAACGTCAAACGAAGCGTCCAGAAACTCATTGTCCGTCTCCCTACACAAAGCCCTCCACCCGATGAAACATCCCTTGCTACCCCGACGTCAAAGGTCCTGCGCGAGGCGCACAATCTGCAGAAGACCATGCACGACTCCTACATCGCTCAGGACCACATTCTGCTTGCCCTCATACAAGATCCGTCAATAGCAGGCGTGCTGAAGGAGAACAACCTCACGGAAGCGACCCTGAAAACCGCTATTGAACAAATTCGGGGGAACCGACGCGTGGAATCCAAGACGGCGGAGCAAGGCTTCGATGCGTTGAATAAATATGCGGTCGACCTTACTGCGCTTGCGGAGGAGGGCAAGATCGATCCTGTAATTGGCCGAGATAACGAGATTCGACGCGCTGTTCGCATTCTTTGCAGAAGGTATGGTTTATATAATCCTGATCAATATATTTGCCCTGTTAACTTATAAAAAATACATCCAGGACGAAAAACAACCCTGTTCTTATTGGTGAACCGGGTGTTGGAAAAACAGCCATTGCCGAAGGTCTCGCACAGCGAATAGTCAACCGCGACGTCCCAGCAAGTCTCATCGCCCGTCTTTATTCCCTGGACATGGGTGCTCTCATGGCAGGCGCCAAGTACAAGGGCGAATACGAAGAGCGCATCAAATCAGTTCTCAACGAAGTCGAGAAAGCCGCTGAGGATGGGGGTCCGGGAATCATCCTCTTCATCGACGAGTTGCATCTCATCATGGCTGGGCGTGGGGCTGAGGGCGGAGGTATGGATGCCGGCAACTTGTTCAAGCCTCTCCTCGCTCGCGGCAAATTGAGGTGTATCGGCGCCACCACACTAAGCGAATATCGCAAGTACATTGAAACGGATCCCGCGCTGGAGCGTAGGTTTGCCCAGGTCGTTGTCAATGAACCCAGTGTTCCGGAGACCATCAGCATTCTGCGTGGCATTCGCGAGAAGTACGAAGTTCACCACGGCGTTCGCATTCTGGATGGAGCCCTCATCAGCGCGGCGACATTGGCCCACCGGTATTTGACATCGAGACGACTGCCGGATTCCGCTATTGATTTGGTAGATGAAGCTTGTGCCAGGTAAGTTGCTTTAGCCTGTCTTCCTTGCCGCCTTATCTCATTCATACTTTGTTCAGTGTTCGCGTCACTCGCGAAACCGAGCCAGAAGCCATTGATAAATTGCAGCGCAAGAAGCTGGAATTAGAAGTTGAGATCCACGCTCTTGAACGCGAAAAGGATCCCGCTAGCAGAGAACGCCTCCAAATCGCTCGTAAAGCAATCGCCGAAGTCGAAGAGCAGTTGCAGCCTCTCAAGGCCAATTATGAGAATGAAAAGAGTAGAGGGGAAGAGATAAATAAAGTCCGAAGGAAGATGGACGAATTGAAGGCCAAAGCTGAAGAAGCTGAGCGACGGTGAGCATGTCTTCTATATCTCATCTTGAAATTGATGACTGATAATATTTTATAGATATGATCTCGCGACGGCGTCTGATATTCGCTACTACGCCATGCCTGATCTGCAAACACGACTCGGCGAACTGGAGGCAAAGAAGGCCGCCGAAGATGCAGCCGCAGGAGGTGGAACGGATACCGTCTCTCCAGAACAGATCGCCGAGATCGTCGCGAAGTGGACCAACATCCCCGTCACTCGCCTTGTGACCACAGAGAGGGAGAAGCTGTTGAAGCTAGAGAAGGTTTTATCGGAGCACGTAGTCGGACAGAAAGATGCGGTGAAAGCAGTCGCCAATGCTGTACGCTTGTCCCGCAGCGGGCTTTCCAACCCGAACCGGCCCATCGCCAGTTTCTTAATGGCTGGTCCTTCTGGCACCGGTAAAACGCTCATGGCGAAAACGGTAAGGGTTCTTTTCTAATAACTGGACGGCTTTAGTACTTATGCGAATTCTATTACAGCTTGCCACTGTGTTGTTTGATTCTCCCGATACCATGATCCGGATTGACGGTTCTGAGTATTCTGAGAAGCACTCAATTTCACGCTTGATCGGTTCTCCTCCAGGATATGTTGGACACGATGCTGGTGGCCAACTTACCGAATACATTCGGCGTAAACCCTACTCCATCATCCTCATCGACGAAATCGAGAAAGCATGTCGGGAATTTGTCACCTTATTCCTTCAAGTTCTGGACGACGGTCGACTGACTGATGGGCAAGGCCGCGTGGTGGATATGCGCAACACTGTCATTATGATGACCTCTAATCTGGGCGCCGTCTACCTCAACGAAATGGCAGAAGGGCCTGTCAATCCCAAGACAAGGTCGCTCGTCATGGGTGCAATTCAAGCACATTTCCCACCGGAGTTCATCAATCGTATTGATGATATTGTCATATTCGTGAGTAGTTTTCTTCCTGTTTTTCCTTATCGGCGATGCTGACTCTTAATTTTCTTTCAGCGCGCGCTTTCCCACAAAGACGTACTCAAGATTGTGGACATTCGACTCGGCGAGGTCAACGAGCGTCTTTCGGAGCGCAAGATCAAACTCGATGTGGACGCGGAGAGTAAAAACTACCTCATGTCCGCGGGGTATTCACCCGCGTATGGTGCTCGCCCGCTTAACCGCACCATTCAAAGCGACCTCCTCAATCCACTTTCTGTGCTCATCCTGTCCGGCCAAGTTCTGGACGGTGAAACAGTCCGTGTTCGCTTTGACGGGCCCCATAACCGCATCATTATCCTGCCAAATCACGAAGGGACTACGCCGATGGACATTGATGATCTTGACAGCGACGACGACATCGAAATCGAGGAAATGGACTAGGCGCTCCGCTGAGCGAGGAGTTGGAGAATATCCCCAAGAGTAAAACTAGACATGGGACAATTGTAGTGTATTTCTAAATGCTCTGAATTGCATATTTTGCGTTAGCATAGCTGTAGTTTTAGCTCCACGTTGTACAAAAGTTGTAGCATATATATAAATGGCCAGTGTATGAGATACATACTATCAGTGCATAAATAATCACAGGGCAAGCATTGGGCGAGCGGAAAGAAGCGGGGTTGGTTTCTAAAAGAGGAAGGCGGACTGGTTAGCGACTCTTTCAGCTCTTCACTCTGACTTGACTACACACCATGCTCGGACGTCGCTCACTTCCGCGCTTGACCAATGCGCTGAAAACATTTACGCGCTCTGCTTCAAGTGTGACCCCCGCTGTAGCCGTCAAAGCCAATGACGCAGCCATTACTACAAAGAAGGACCTCCCAACCACTCTGCGACAATCACCTAACTATGCTACTACTTGGTCAACAAACCAAGCTCCCCGTCCCGGCCCCGGCTCTGGCCCACGTTTCGAGCAAACAGACATGGAGTTGCAGCCTGCGCCTCTGAGCGCGATGGAGCTCATTGCGGAGGAACCTATACGAGTCGTGCACGGCCGGAAAGCTAGCTGCGACGGAGGTGCGTGTGCGCTGTTTACTCCCAACGCATTACGGCCTGTTGGGTCGGTTCTCTGACGTGTATACCACCACTATTCGGAAATTAGGAGGAGGTCCATTGGGACACCCCAAAGTATACATCAACTTGGTATGTACAGGCGACGGCCGAGCCGCTTGTTGCTTCCCAGCGTCTCGTAATCCTACATTATCACCTTACTTACATCTATCCGACAGGATCAACCAGGGCCTCGTGCATGCGGGTATGTAATATCTGCTCTTCTCGCATCTTTTTCGACAGGAATGACTGGATGGATGCTTACATGGCGGCCGTTACTCTTTTCAGATACTGGTGTGTACTGCTTCTTCGTCCCATTTGGATGCACTTTAACTCCAGTCTGACCCGGTTCATTCTCAGTGGCATACGGTTCGAACAAGATCCCCATCACCACGCTTAGAATCCATACCTTACACCTCGTTTCTGTCCAATCGAAAAATAGAATTTATGGCTTCCAAACCTGCGAGATTTCTAAGATTTGAAACGGCTTGACTTACGCGAGCGGGTGATATCGACTATCCGTCTGAATTTTGAGCCCTCTCTCGTGGAGAGCATAAAAATACATTTCGAATGTCTACTACGGTAAGTAGCTTCCGGCTGAGTGATGCAACTAGGCGAAAGTAAGTAATATACTTGAGAAAAATGACAAATTAAACGGAATACGAAAACAGGGGTAAACCAATGGTTTATTATGGTGTATACCGTTGATACAACCTCCTGGGTACAGTGGAACAAACGAATGAGTTTTGATAAGGCAGAGGCAAAATAATGATTGTGGCAACGTCGCGAAGACCGTAGAGAACGAAAGTGACAGGTAGACCAGGAGAGAAAAAAATAACCCAAGAGAGTGTGTCTAGCAGGAGATCAAGCATCTTCCGGTGTGGTGAAGATCATCGGTGAAAGAGGCGGAAGTTCTCCCCCTGCTGCTGCCTCCATTTCAGAAAACGGGGGAAGGATATTAGGCGATGGTATTCGGTCACCAGTCGGTGGCGGTGGTAGTGGTGGAGGGGGTAGTGGAGGCTGAAAAACTGGTCAAAAACGATTAAATCCAATCTCCTTTTAAAAACTCACTACTTTGAACATCGGATTTATGACAGACTTGGCCGATTTTGGAGTATGGCCTGTACTTGGCGGGTATCCATATGAACTTGGAGGGAGGCCATATGGACTAGGAGGGAGCGGAGGGAGCTGGCTATTCAGATCCAGTGGACTGTGAGGACCGTTATGACTGGGATGGAAACCTGGGGATAGGGATATGTATGGGGGTGATTGTGCATGTGAAAGATAATCCTCTTTGTGATGTTGAACCTGGATCCACTGCGGAGAAGGAGAAAGCGAAGGAGACATGGTCGGCGAGAGCGAAAGTAGTTGTAATGGTGGGGGGGATAAGCTTCCAGACAGATGCGAGCCAACGGAAGCCTGTGTGCGGAAATCGTTCGCTAGTTGATTTTCTAACGAGAATGAATGGGAAGAACGAGCAGAGGGAGGGAAGTCATCGAATGAAGTCCGCAATGAAGATCGTGATGTCATTCTGCTCATGTTGTACAGACTAGGCCGGTTGCGCAATCGCGAAGGCCCAGGATCGCTGTCCACAGTAGCGAATGAAATCGAAGACATGCGACTCATGCTATGAACATCCGACGATATAGTTGAAGCGTCGTCATCATAATCTCGCCGTCGGACTTTTGAGATACGCTCTGAGGGTCCTCTCCATTCCCGTTCCCGATCAAGAGGCGAAAGATGTGAATCGGAAGGCATCATAAAGTGACTTGCAGCAGCTCCAATAGTATGTGATTTTGAGCCATTGACTCCACTTCCCTGGTCGCGCCTAACGGGACCAGAAGAGGGATTTTTCCCCTTCGATTCCATGACGTCCAATCGTTGTTCGGGACTGGGGGCCCACACAATGTCGTCACCAACGTTTTTCTGCAGAATCTGTTGTCGCTTGCCCATGACCGCCCTAGCCATCTCACGTTGACTCCTCGCAGCCAGCTTGCGTTTCTCGAGTTCGGCTTCACGGTGCAGGCGTTCCGCTTCCTTCTTGTTCAAGGTGGACGTTTTCTTGGCATCACGTGCTTCTTGCGCCGCCTCGCGAACAGGCGACGAATCCCGCAAGGATCTGCTGTCAGTGCTTGAGGATTGAGTGCGTTTCCTAGGTGGGAAAGTGACAGGACTAGATTCGTCCACAGGAGGAAGAGTTGTATGATGCGACTTATCGCCACCACCAAACATAGACAGAGCTGCCCAGCGGCCATGAGTTTTCTTTTTTGAAGACAGTAGTGCAAGTTTTCCGCTGGATTTATGCGTGTTCGTAGCATCCTGGACAGGCTCTGGGAGTCGTGGAGGATCTTGCGCCATGGGAGAATCGGGCAGTTCGGTACCATGACCGTTGACATGTTGAGATGAATGCGATTGATCGTGCGGAAGTACGACATCCATGGGATAGTCGCCCTGCGAATCAGACCATGCTGCGTTTAGCGGAGGGGGTTGTCGATATTCATTATGCGCAAGAATGGGGTTGGGAGGCGGGGTGAAATGGGCCTGGGGCGCAGGAGTAGAATAAGGTATATGATGTGTAATAGGAGTATTTGGATATTGCTGTGAATGGTGTAAGTTCTGAGCAGAATGTGAATGCGAAAGGGGGATGGTGTGAGGCGGGGATACCAATGATGGATGCGAATGCGAGCCGTTGACGTACGACGTCGTTGATGAGATATGTGGAGCATATGGTTGAGGCGGTGGTGGTTGCAAGCCGGATGGGAATGGGATGTTATTGCGGGGTAGAGTCTCCTGCAGGTATGCGTGCACAAGACATTGCCGACTAGTCAATCGTTTGGAAGGGTCATACCGCAAAAGATCGCGGATACAATCGATTAGTGACACAGGCACTGACTCATTGAAGAGTGCGTAGATGTTCTTGGGTTCGATCTGAAGCGCATGTATTAGATAGCCCGCATATATCTGTTAAAGAAAGTGGATTTACCTTGGGAAATTCAAAGCCTATGGACGAGGCAAGGTTATTTCCCTTGATCCAAGCGCCTCCACCTATCTGTACTCCATTACGGTCAAAGCCATAGCTATGTGAGGGGTCGCCGAGAATTTCACATATCTTGCCTATTTGATCTCTTTGATCCTGGCCAGGGAACAGAGGTTTCAAGTTGACGAGCTCTGCCATGATAGTACCAAAGGCCCACATATCAACAGGATTGGAATAGTCGCGACTGAACAGCAGGACTTCGGGTGCTCGGTACCACCGCGTTGATACGTATTCGGTGTATGGAGGAGCGCTGTTTGTCTCTCTAGCCAGTCCAAAATCCGCTAGCTTGATGATAGCGATGACATCCTTTTCCGGTGGTGCATTCGACGGGGCAATAGGCGAAACGGAAGTATAATCGAAGAGACCAGTAGTTGTAACCAACACATTCTCTGGCTTCATGTCGCGATGAAAGTAGCCATTTGCGTGGATGTGATCGAGACCGAGGGTGATCTGGTGGAAAATGGATGATACAAGACCGCCGGCGAGTGGGCGACCTTTGCGGGTTTTGATAAGGTGGTACAAGTTTCCTTCCATAGACTCAAACACGAAGTAGAGCTCCTTACTGTCTGGAAGGACGAAGAAGTCGTACAGGGGGATAATATTAGGATGAAATGGAATTGCGCGCAGAGACTGTGGACGGTCAGCGTGATGAGCGAAGACTGAGAGACACTGTAGCGCACCTCAAGCTCTTTGTTTCTCTTGCACTCATCCCAACCTCCTTCCCACCTCTTCTTCATCAGTTTGACTGCTACCAAGCGCTTCCCTGCATACTGAGGACGCGCACTCGCCGCACACTGCATAGGCGAGGGTGGGGTGCCCGGAGGCAGTTCTCCATGCCAATCGCAAAGCCATACTGTTCCGAAGGAACCGTTTCCGAGGACCTTGATTGGGGTGTAGGAGCGCGTCGAGGCTGGATAGGGTTGGTGAGGGCAGCGGATATGATGCAAATAGACATACAGGTCTGTGCGTCACCGACAACAAGCTGGTTGTTCTGGATGGAGACACTGGGGATTCCGACCACGGTGACGGTGTTGGGCGCTCGCTGGGGGTGGCCACGGGGTTGAGCGTTTGGTATGTGTTGGCCATGGCCATCTGGGCACGGTGAGGCGAGGAGGACGGGGAATAAGGGAAAAGCTACCTTGCATTTGTCCGCCTGGTGGATGTGTGAGGTCAAGAGGACATAGAAATAAAGATACGGGCGGGGAGGTGGGGGACGGAAAAAAAGAAGAGCTGGGGAGGAGGAGGAAGGCAGTTCGGGTGTCGCCAAAGACGTGCTTCCAAAAGAGGACATGTCCAATCGTCCGGGCAGATCTGACCCAACCAGTTCGATATCATCCGTGACTTTCGTACATCAGGCTATTCTACCTAATACGGAACCTCGTGGAACAGCTTCGACACACTCTCTCCGTAATGGCTCCGCCGTATCACTTCCCCAAGCACCTTCCCAATATCTATAACCTCCAGCTTCTTGCACTTGGCCTGGTTTCCATTCTGCGGCAGCGTGTTCGTCACAATCAGCTTCTCCAGACTGCTGTCGTTGATCGTCTGCAGCGCATTGCCACTCAGAATTCCGTGTGTCACAAATCCGAACACCTTCGTCGCTCCGGCTTCTGTCAAATGCGATGCCGCTAGGCAGAGCGTGCCGCATGTGTCCGCCATGTCGTCCACAAGAATCGCTATTTTGTCTTTCACGTTACCGACTAGCACCATCCGCGAAACTTCGTTCGCCTTTTTCCGTTCTTTGTGGAATAACGCAAAGTCCACCCCGAGCCGGTCAGCTATCGAGGTAGCTCTGCCGAATTGTTAGTCTGCATCTCGCTCCAGCCCAATATCGCTTACCGTTTAGCGCCACCCGCGTCGGGCGAAACGATTACCACTTCATCCACATTGAAGTGTGTTCTAATGTACAAAATTGCCGAGGGCTCTGCATAGAGCTGCACGTTATTTCAGCAGGGTTTCACATTGAGTAAAAACGACGGGACTCCTCACACTATTTGTTCAACAACATTCAATTAACGGGCTAGTCTATAAGAAGCACGTTCTACTCACTTGTCAACCGGAACATCAAAGAAACCCTGTATTTGGGAGGCGTGGAGGTCCATAGTCTGTTTAACATCATAAGCAAGTTAAATTGCCGTTATCGCGCTCCACCTACGATGACATGGTCGCAACCAGCCTTCTGGATCATGTTCGCAACGAGTTTAGCTGTAATAGGCGCTCGGCTCTTATCTTTTTTGTCCTGGCGTGCGTACGGGAAGAGAGGAATGACCGCTGTAATGCGCTTAGCGCTCGCAATTTTGCAGGCATGGATCATGATGCAAAGCTCCATGAGAGCTGTGTTTACAGCACCACAGCCAGTGTTGATGATGTAGACATCGTCCTCTCGCACGGATTCGGCGATCCTGACGTTCGTTTCGCCGATACCACTCTTAGTGATTTCAGCCTTGGAAAGGGGCAAACCAATGCTGCAGCATGAGGTCAATGAATGTTGCATTCAAGATCTGGAAAGCATGGTGGGATGGGATAGAGAAGAGAGGTACCGTCGTGCAATGATCTCGGCTAGTTCAGGATGGCTAGTTCCTGCAAGGAGGTCAGTTAGTTCTAGGTGGTGGCAAAGGGTAAATCTCTCGTAGCGCACCCGAAAAGACTTTGATCCCGCTGCCGTTCAACATTTTTTCTGTTTAGCAGAGTGCAAATCCCATAAAGAGGATGTATGGAAGCTGGGCGTCGCGAAAAGGGACTGAGCAGGGCGTGAAGGCGAATCAAGTAGCGGATAAGATTTTTCAAAGTGCGTCACACAGGCTCCCACTGGTTCGTGACAGAGAAGGCTAGAATTGAACCGGGCAATATCACCCGGCAACTACCCGGTCCAATCACGCTTCCCCGAACCCGCCTCCGCGAAACAAGTGTGGACAACAACATGCAGACAACGTGCCATATAATTCGCGGAGATTCCTTGGCTGCAGCCTCAGGCAGCCTCCTATGTCCTCAATGCGGCTCTCATGCGTGCACTCGGCTCCGAAGGTATAGATAGGTAAAGTGCTTCGGCTCAATTGTGCTTACAATTGATCATACGCCTGAGACTGCTGAAACAAATAACCCATGTCGACGCTTCTCTCGCCAGCGGGTACTTCGAATCGGGATGTGCGTCCCCATATATATAAATAATCCAGTCTTCGGATTTTTTATCATTTATTGCAATCAGCAAGGCGGCTGAAGAAATCCCACTGTCCAAAAGTCTACGAGACAAATCAAACGCGCAGCTGTCAAATATAAAAATGTAAATCGCAAAAATTTTCAGGGCGACAACCGAATGTCTCATATAATGTCTAAGTGTTCGGCCATTCGGCGTGCTAGACTTCGTGTACTGAGAAGACACGCAGTGAAAGTGATATCTTGTGAGCTCGAAACATACCACATAGACACCACGCGGATGAAAATGCAATCAAGTATGACCATGTTTTTGAATTCTTTTCTTGCCAATTCATGATATGTAAAGATACAGTTTAGACTAATACAAGACATAGACACGTATAAAGTCCAATATGGATGCCTCCAAGAGCAAGGAATGTAAAGATATTAGTTTGCATCAACAAAACATAAACGAGTGTACCATCAGAGTTGCTGTATCCTTAGCCTCCGATTAGATGATATAGGCGATGAGAAAGGAATGACCTCAAGAGTGAAAAGGTTGATTATATGGAGCTTTAAGGATGGCTTTGGCAACGTGTCACCAAAGGGACAGTGAGTGTTCAACAGAGTATAGATTCAACCAAGGTAGGTCATTGATGAACGAATTGCGAAGGGGCATTTGTCTGCTGGTTCGGTCTGCCATTGAGAATTGACAACAGGGATAAAGAGGTAGGATTCTGCGGGTTGGGAGTGCCCATGCTCAAATTTGGATTCGGGTTGGGGTTAAAACCAAGATGAGTGTTGGCATAAGCTCTGTAACCAGTAGATTGCGGCGGTTGCGGAGGCATTATGTTACTGGGGAATGCGTTCAGTCCATTCATGAACGGCTGGGGGGCGTACTGCCGATTGACTTGAGGAGGATAGAACTGCGGGGGAGCGCTGTTAAATTGCTGAGATTGCAACTGTTCATGTATCAACTGAGGGTTCATCTGAGGTACTGGAGCCTGATGCGGACCACCACGGGAACTATTGATGGTAGCAAGAAGCTGGTTCTGATTGATATTCACACTTCCAGTGGGATTGTGCATAGGAGAACGATGAAATGCTTGGCTTGTTCTTGCACGGACTTGGAATGGGTCATGATACCCACCTGGCACCAGTTGCTCAAGCGGCGGGCGAGGATGAAAGCCAGCTGCACTCGCAGAAGGGGGAGGATACATCGAAGAGTATAAGATCCCGACATCCCGAAGGTTTCCAGGTCCCGTTGGTGGCTGCACAGGTGGTGGTGGTGGTGGTGGTGGATACTGAACACCACCTGGACCTCTACTGACCATAGCAGCTCGAGCAGCGATGATTGGAGCCAGCTGTTCAGATTCGCTAGCAACAGATTCCAATAGTGACAGTTGCTGGAGTCTTT
The DNA here is from genome assembly GCA_016801325.1 of Hypholoma fasciculare. Lineage (NCBI taxonomy): Eukaryota > Fungi > Basidiomycota > Agaricomycetes > Agaricales > Strophariaceae > Hypholoma > Hypholoma fasciculare. The sequence goes on from JAEKIV010000010.1 coordinate 111,004, forward strand.
TAGCGGAGGTTGGGATCGCCGTCGCTCGTGACAGATATGGAGATATATCGGCAGTTGACGAAGACCTTCGAGAGGTAGGAGAGGTTGGGGATGCCAGAGGTTGCCCAGTTGAAGGGGATAAAGTAGGAGGTACAATTACGGAAGATGAGAGAGCTGAAGGAGATATAGTGGTAGAGGAAACGGCTGTTTTCGAATGAACTGTTTCGGAAGGAATCATTTCCCCAGTCTTTGCAGATCCATTGGTATTTTCCTGGGGTGAGGTGCTTCCCAAAGAAGTGGACGTGTCGACATAGGTATTCTGATCCAGATTCGAAGGCCGTGAGGGTTGTGTATTGAAATTCGATGGAACGGAAGATGACCAGTCCAATTGTTCTGGCGTTGCATGAATGACGTTAGGAGAGTCCGCAGAGGTAGTAGAAGGTCGAGGGGATGAAGATTGGAAGCGAGGAGTTGCGTCATTAACGTCACCAGACGGGTTCTGAGGGGTATTAGTAGCGACCGTTGTGGCTGACATCGTCAATGAAGAAAGCAATCGCGACATGTGAGGGTCCAATACAGCGTCAGGGAAATTTGCGCTCGGGGAAGGATCATGCAGCGAGGATGAAGATGGTTGCGAAGTGCCATTAGCAGAGTAAACTTGTTGATCAGAACGTTGTGCCGGCGTCTGGTATTCTACTTCCTGGGGAATAGGTGCCAGTTGCGATGCATTAGGTTGCGGTTTTTTCTGTTTTCCGTTCTTCCGAGCGGCATTACGAGGCTTGCGTTCGTTGATAAATCCCTTCAGACCGCTGTGAAATCCATGGGTGTAAGTTATACTTGAAAGGAAATGGACAACGCCTTACGAAATAAAAGGTGATATCAAGTAAAATCGGCCCGGCGTAGATTTGTTCCTTTTCCAAGTGGGAAGGTCTGCTAGATGGAACCATTGAATTTTCTAGGGTACACCGGTGAGCTACCAACGATATGAATAATTGAAACTCCCATACACTAATTTCTTTGCGCGTTTTCGTCTCAAAAGGAAAATCTTCTGGTACACCAGGTACGATGTATAAAGATATCTTTTGTTCTTTAATGGCGATACTAAGGACATGTTTGGGGTCTACTTGGTCTGCCAGGTTGTAACCCGTTTCTTCCAGAACCTTCGAGGGATGAGCAGGGGTTATCCTTTAATATGAAATGACGTACTTCTCTTATTGCGCAATCCACCTCAGGTTCTGTCTGGTTGATCTTTCCCTTGGGAAATCCCCATCCCGAAGATGCTTTCCAGCCCTTTACGAGGACGCACTTTGAAAGTGGTTAAGCAGCAGGCAAGATGAATCACTAGAAAGTGCTAACCTTGTCCATTGCAGCATTCAGCATGATCGCCCCGCAAACCGGGACTCTGGTTTTGTACTGCATAAAATTGTTGAACGCTTGTTCGTGAGAATCACTCCACTTGTTCAAAAGTGGACAGGCGCGGAACAACATCTCGGAGAACTTCTTCAATGGTAGAGACGGAAGCTTTGTATTTTGTTCGCGGATAAAGTCTTCGTAGAACCAATGACTAAAGGCAATGTTATCAGCCAAGAAGAGGGCTTCATCTTGACATATACATAGACGTACGCCTGCTCGACTTGAAAACACAATCGCTCCAAAGATGTGAGTTCTTCGTCTGGAAGGTTCAGAATAAATCGACTTGAATAATTGATTCATTCGGCTTTAGATTGTAAGATACATCTAAATGCAAGCACGACGCACCTTGATAGATCTTCAAGTACTTCCTCCTTGGTGGCGTCTTTGTATGAAAAGCTTTGGACTGGATCTGCTGACGATATTTCAGGCGATGACGATGACGATGAAGCCATGTCTCAGAATATAAAATGAGAATGTTGGACAGCAAAAGAGTGGTCTGAGTGGTTGACTATAAAAACACGGAAGGTTGAGCACGGTGGCAGAGAGAGAGGTTCATATCTGGACTGGGAAGCGCCGACATAACTGACGTAATCAGTCACCACTGTCCATCCAAACATGCCACTGGCAAGCAACCTCAAGCAACAAACACGCCACATCTCCAGCTCTTATAATGAAGGCCCTTTCACAACCCTTTCACCCAAAAATTAACTATGTACATATATTCTGTGGTATTCTAATTCAAGAGAATTTTGCAGAAAACAAAATTATCGTACTTACATAGATCATTCAACAAAACAGAAAAGTAATACCTCTGCACCAAAGCCAAACCAAAGCCGTATATCGAAGGAAAGTGACATCAATATTTAAGATTATAACACAATATGCAGGAAATAGAGTACAGATTGAAATGCTATGCCAGATATCGAACACAACTTCCGACTACTTGAAACCCATGCGCACTGCGTAATCCTTTTCTTCCTGGACAGTTAGTCGATCTGTGCCAGTCCAGTTTGCCGAGCTTGAGCGCGGGCGGAAGCGACTGGTCTTCGTCTTGAATATCTCCTCCATTTTGAGAGGACGAACGGCGCCGAAGATATCATCCGGATTGATTGTGCTCTGCATCTCGAGGGCCTGACGAAGCTCAGGGGACTGTGCCCACTCGGGGGGGTCAAATGTACGCGGTCGGTCTTCATCATCCGAATCTGAATATTCGCTATTGATATCTGGGAGTTCGATACTTTCGCTTGCGACTCGCGGTTCGGTTTGTTTAGAGGCGTCAATCTGAGCTTTAGCGCGGGCAGCCATCTGTGATTGAACTAGTTGCGAGGGCTGAGACACATCGTCATCCAGTTGAGATTGCTGAGCGGCACCCTTTCCTTTATGTAAAGATGAAGACGACTCGGCAGCAGCAGGCATAGGCGCTGCCCCAGTTAGTTGGGCCGAGGACCCGAATGCCAAGGAAGAATTCAAATTACTCGTACTCGGCTGCTTCAATACGCCTTTCAGATGCGATTTTCCAACAAGCGGTTTCTTGATTTCCTGCTTTCTGTCGGGTTCGGCCTTGCCTTTCCTAACAACTTCTTCCTCCTGATATACACATGAAAAGCATGTAATTGACAAAATACTCAAAGCTTACCCTCTTACTAGTCGAGGCCTTGATTGTACGTTTGTCAGTCAGGTCATCTCGTTCTTTTTTACGACGTTCAGTTTCCTCTTTCAGCTTGCGCTCTTCGTCTAGTGCTTTTGCCTTTTCTTCTTCTGCTTTGCGCTGAAGAGCGAGCTGGCGCCTGTTTTCCATCTCCTTCAAACGAGCAGCCTTCTTGTCTGCTTCTTCTTGTTGCTAAAATCAACAGCGATGAATCAGTCCCTTCTTCGGCATAGATGCATAGAACGCTAACCTTCTTAGCTGCAGAGGCGGCCATCTGAAGAACCTTTTTAACCTCAGGTTGCTTCTTCTTAGTAGTACCCAAGGCGCTGCTCAGTAGTTTGGACGCTTGACCCAGGAATCCGGCTTGCGATTGCGACGACTCCGATGAGGCCATCGACATTTGACTCTGACTTCTGGGTATCTTGGGCTGTTGATCAACAGTAAAGTTAGGGGAGATAATTTGAGATTCAAGTTAGAGGACAAACGAACCTCTACCAGGGAAACAGTGGTTTTAGAAGACTCCATGATTATATCTTCGAGTTCGAGATCGTTGCGTTCGAGGTTTTCATTGGCATCTTCGCGACTCTTCAAATTCACATCGGCAGCGGCTTGAGCTTGCTCATTCTCCTTTGTGATAGGCCCGGTGTCGGCTCGCTGACTCTGCGAAGGCAATGTACTCCAAGTCATGCTGTCCTCCTTTGACGCGCCATATGTCCATTGGACACCAGCGGCGAGCTTCTCATCTATTGGCCAGCTGTCATCCTCATCGCATATTTGAGTTTCTCGGGGCTGCGACTCATAAGTGGAGGTAAATTCAGTATCTTGGGTACTAGGGATCCATGTGGAGGCATCGTCGCGGTCGAATAGGTTGGATTGAATACTTTCCAAAGTAGATTGTGCACTCAGCAATGCAGTTTTCTGCACTCCAGCTGGCGAAGATGGGGATCCCACAAGCGGTGAAAACCTGAGGGCCATAGAGGGCGGCATAGCGTATTTAGATGAAGGAGCACTGAATACTGACGAAAATGTAGCTGAAGCCGGCGCGGTTTTTGTACCTGGAGCTGGAGGGACAAACACGGGAGGTTTATTGAAAAACGGAGCAAGGGGGAGCATCTGATTCTTTGTCTGGGGAGGGGAGTGATTGGGGGTAGTTGATGTCCTTTCGCGTGCGGATGAAGTGTCTTTGTTCTTCTTCGCCGACGTTGGCACAAAGCTAGGAGTAAAATGGAACAGTTTTTCAGGAACCCTATGTTTTTCCTTCATTCTACTCTCTGTTGGGAACAGATCCGATATACTCAGTCGACCTTCATTTTGTCGGCCTTCAACGTCTTTATTTCGATGTACCGGCGCCGCATCCATCTCCGGGACGGTAGGGATACCCATTGCGATGGTCATTTCCTCATCTTTGCGATCTCTCTCTGCAACTCTGGCTTCAGCGGCGGCTCTTGCCTCGGCCAATGCTGTTGCTGTGCCTCCGCCGACACTCTTGCTCATCGTCTTGCTCACCCGAACACCCAGCCCTTCCACAGTCTTCTTAAGGCGATCAAGGACACCTTGTTGCGCAGAAGTATCATGTTGGTCAATTTCTTGTGATGTTGATGATTTCTGTGTAGGATCGGCCAGAATATTGTCTTGCTGCGCATCCTTCAATGTCCGCGAAGCAGTTTCCCCTTCGTGTATTTTGGGCACTTTTGATAGACGTGGACCACCTTCTGGAACAGTAGGCGTTATGGGGACTGTGTCTTCGCTTTTTCGTTTGATGCCCTGAGCAAGGCTGCTCGCAGTGCCATGATTGAGAGTGACCGGAGATACCAGGCTTTTCTTTGGCGGACCTTCGAGTGCCTTTATCTCTCTAGCTTTCATTAACCAGGATGTGCGCTTGCCACCGACGGCTGCGCCCGGAGTCGCTGAGCCCATCATAACAGCGTTGAGAGACGGATCGCGGGGATGTCGCATTGATTTGCGCAAAGGCATGGGCTCTGGGAGGGTGGGGAAGGAGGGGGCAGTAGGCTTCTCGCTCGCCTTTACTATTTCCTCTGCCTCTTGTGGGTCAGCCATCAGGTAGTCATGAACCTCAGCGGCTAAACTCGTTGGGAGTGATTCAGGTGCCGCGTCTCCAGAAGGCCAAGAAACTGGTTCGTCACTCTCTTCTTGCATGGGCACCGGGTCTTCTACCGGGCCCGAGCGTTGAAGCGGCGAGTTCAGAGGAATAGAATGCAGGGAATTCATAGAAGAGGTAGATATAATTTCCATATCATGCTGCGGTGGCTCCTGTTTAGATGTTAGAGATGATAAACGTGTTGACGAAATTGGTTCTGTAGCTTGTTCGGGAGATTTTACAGTCAGTGTTTCCATTGGCCGTACGCGGGCTGATATATTCAAGCGACTACGCTCCGAGGGTTCGTCGTCTTCGGCGATGACAGAAAGATCGTTACGCTCTACATTCGTTTGCTCGAGAACTTCCTGCGGCGCCATCGAAAATACCGAAACTATCTGCACTGCAGATAACGTATCTGACGTGTTTACCAACGGTTGTATAGCGGAAAAAGGTGGCCTTGTGTTCTTGTCCGGTGTGTGTCGGTCAGAATGATGCGGGTTTCTTTTATGTCCTTCCAATGTAACTTTCTGGTGCTGAACAACTTCCAAAGCGGCCTGAAGACTGTTCCCAGGAGCTTGGTTTTCATTCACAACATTTTCCTAGTATTACAATCGTAGTTAAGTATGACAATAGGCGGACCAACTGGGCTGCTCCTACCTCCAGAAAGATGTTGTTCGCCAATTTAGAAGACATCAATTTCGGTTTCCTTGCTATGGCCTTCTTACGCCCTGGAGTCTTGACCAGTTCGATGAGTGGACTTAAGCAGCCATTAGTGAGCTGAGCAATTATCCATACTGTTCACTCACTCTGCTTTCCCACCAGAAACAATATTGTCTAGGTAGTCTTCCAAAAACATAAAGCCATGCGTTCGAACTTGGTCCTTGAAGACCTGTCGGCCTGGATCGCTCGCCATGGTAAGCCGAATGTTGTTCGCCCAGCTCAAAAGGCCAGAATGCTCCATAATGATAAGAGACGGGGGACGTCACTTATCCAGTCCTAGTGATGGCGGTGTGCTTAAGTTGAACAAGTTGGGTGGCTTCAACGGAGGCGCGATAGTCATGTGACCGTTTCAATGACATAAGTCAACTGCTCCATGACGCAGCCGCTGCCTGCCGCCGCCGCCGCCGCCGCCGCCTGCCGTATTGGTTGTACTTTTAGCAAGTTCAAAGTGCAATGGGTGTACAATATCTTGCTCTCGTACGCACATGTCTTATTTTAAAGCTGATTTAAATCAACCGACAAGTGATATCGACCACGAAGACACTGATTCCAGCAGGCTGTACGATGCTCTTTCACTAGATGCATATCTTCAGTCAGAAGTCGATTTACCCGCAAGTCAGGCGCCTTCTATCAACGAAAATGAGCTTTCCGAAGAAAAGCTTCGCGACCTCTATGATGATGAGGAAATCGAGAGATTCTTACACTTGTTTTCTGCCGTTCGTCCGAATTGCTCATATGCAGAATTCACAACTAACTTGCTGGGAAGTATGTGACGGAAGTGCAGGCACCTCAGACCCCAAACGACACACAAACTTCTTTCCATGAGGAGGACGACGTAGCTAGCTATCACACTCGAGCATCAGAAGACAGTGCTGGATGGGTGCCGCCTTCTACTTCCAAGGAGCATCTCCCTGCAGTGTCTCGCTCTGGCTCAGCACAATATGACAGCATTTCAAAAGAAATTGCTTATGTACGTTGTTTCAACAGCTTTTCAACAAAATACTAAATCAAGAACGCAGCGCTACATTGTCCCCAACCTCCCGCATTCTAGACCAACACCTCCATTCACGTTCAGCCGATTGCGGCTCGCGACAGAGCGGGCGTATCTCGCAATTATTCCTGTGTACGGTCCCTTTTTGAAGCTACTGTACGACCTTGCCAGCTGGGAAGATCCTACGACTAGTTCCATATATTGTTTTGTAAGTTCCTCGTGACTATCCATCTGGTCAAACCACGACAACTCTAATAGCGCAATAACACACAGGGTTTCTGGATACTGTGGTGGTACAATTTAATTGCACCAGCCCTACTGTTTCGAATTTCTTTTAGTCTTCTGAAGCGCCGCATACTCCCTTATCCCAGTCTAGAAGATCTGCGCCGGCGTCGCGAAGAGGTGCTCCGGGCTGACGAGTTTGGAGAGCAAGTGTCTGCTAGACTGTCTTCGAAAGCTTCAAACATGAAGGAAATCTGGCGTTTATTCAAGATATATAACCACGCCAACAAAAGCCACCTTAACCTTTCCGCGAATAAATCCTCAAAAGACAAAGAAAGGCAGGAAAGCTCTTCCGCCGACGAGCTAAACAACGACCCGTCAGACCAAACTATACTGGAAACTGGAAATGAAACACAGGAAGTTCAGGACCTCAAAAGATCTGGATTGCAATTGTTGGAAGAGCTTGCAGATCTTCATGAACGTATTCATAAGTACGTCCTAAACACCACTTTAACTCGATGGGTATCGTGACCTCCATGTTTTATAGTATCTTTATCTGGCGGAGACCATCCTCATCACGATTGTATGGAATGGTTAGACTAGTTGCCGTTTCACGTCATTGTCTTCTGATGAATAGCCTGTCCCAGATCTTAGCAGCAATGCTCGTGATGTCGTTCTTACCTTCTAAACTCATCATAAAGGGTATTGTATTCGCTGTTGGATTCAGTTTCTGGCACCTGGTTCCCGTCTTCTTGGCACTGCCGTCCCCGATGAAGAAAAGGTATTGTTATACGTGCTTGCATATACGTTCTCGCTGTTGATTCCTCTGAAGAGTGCCTCCTCCGTTTTGGGATGTTCCCACAGATGCAGAGTACGCCATGGAGCTCATATCTCAAAGAGTTGCTGCGGGACTTGATGTTACGCCTGCTCGGAAACGCAAGAAATCCGATGTCACCGAATCCGCTGACGTAACTTCGAGGTCCGAGAAGAATAGCTCCTCTCAAGGAAACAGCAGCTCTTCGGTCGACTGGAAAAAATGGGGAAATCGAGTGGCTATTGGAAAGTCTGCTGTCAGCGACATCAAACGGTTAAGGCCTGGAAGTCCAGTAGGTCATCGTCTTATAGCTGTATTCTTCTATTCTCTGGGCTCTGACCTGCTCTGCCCTAGTGGGTGGTTCACGAAGTGTGGCCTCCTCGACACCCTCTTCTTGCAGGGGTAATAGGGATTGCACAGCCGCAAGCAACCCCTGAATTACACAGTCAGTGCAATAGTGTAATATCATTTCAGATACGTTGAAATAATGTCTTCCTCCTATAGCATATCCTGGACAGCACGGATCGACCCCAGGCCTACTGACACTAACCCATAACGCACTTCTTTTCACTCCTCTGATATCTCGAACTCCGAAGGTGATCATTCCCCTGACCGCTGTCAAAGGAGTAAAGAAGGCTGGCCTCCTGGGGGGACTGAATATTCGCTGGAATGACTCTATCGATGGCCTGAAGGAACAAAAAGAAGACAAATTCTCCTGGATAGGAAATCGCGATGAACTTTTTGCCCGACTCGTCGGGAGCGATAGTAAACGTTGGATGAAAGTCTAAATCAGTCTTGCTATTTATAGTGTATCTGTAATGACACTGACAGGTGTCGTTCATTGTCAATGTGTATTTGCTAATTTGACTTTCCTTCAAACTCAATATCTGGCACCCAGTCTCATCCCATCCTATTAAACCCCGCTGGTACATTCCTGTTCTCAGCTCATGCGAACTTGTCCATATGTTTTTCACTCCTGAATTACTTGCAAAACGCGATAGCGGGTTTGGTCTCCTGTGGTATGTGCATCCAACTTAGGGCCACATCAGTATTTGACGCCCGTTTCTTAAGGTTGGCGGCGACATTGGGCTCGCGATCTGCCTTCAAAAAGCTACCCAAGCGATCTGTTCTCACTGCTGATATTGCTCAATTATGCGACTTGATTTGTGAACCAGCAGAGCCTCTCGCTCTTCGTCTATCTAGCAATTTAATGTTTGGCGTCGTTCGGTGAGATGTCCCTCCGAAATGTTATCACTTGGAACGTTTTCTTGATTTATAATACCATCGTCAGCGTTTACAAAGGTGATAATACGAGTACTTACCCCCGCCTCACGCTCATATTTGTTCAGTAAAACAAGAACTATTTTACACCGATGTTACGAACTGTGTAACATTGTTGAAGAAGGTGGTTCAAGATATGCACAGTATGGGTGCCTCTGCTGGCCAATTGCAGATGCAAAACCCAGTCGCTCGGTGAGCACAGCATCTCCTGTATCTAATGATAAATATGAATGAAGAGAGGCAGACCTTCTACTCTTACGATCGTAGCTAATCCGAACGCTCCGTATGTTCTTGATTTCGATGCTTTCGTTGCTGTAAGCTGTGGTTTACTGCCTTGTGCTTTCGTACACTGACGCTATATCAGGACTGGGACGAGTACTTAAATATTGAAGGTGCGTCGCAGCATATATGCGCATGATAAGGCTTACCAGAAAGAGGCACCAGGTGATAAATTGCGGGGTGACCCAATGGATGAAGATGCTGAAGATGACGATTTCGATCCAACCGCGACGAAGAAGAAGCAAACGAAAGGGGCGCCAAAAGTCGCGGCCAAGACTGAAGCTACGCGCAAAGAAGCGCATACATTGGAGGAACATCACGAGCATCTACTCTCTGCGTCTTTTGATCTGTCTTTTGACAAGACCGCGCCGGGAGATATATCGTCGTCACAGGCTGCAGGAGGGTTTGATGATCTATTTGCTTTCTCTGACGGTCTTGACATTGGAGAAACTTTCGGGGATGGTCTCGGCGATGACCTCGCCAGAGAACTTGGTTGGGGAGCCTCTCCCGCAAAAAGCGCGGCAAACACTCGGTATCATATGCTCTTTTATACTGGCATCGAACATGCTTGTTAAACACATATTCGACATTTTATAGGGAGCACAAATCTGCTCAGGGCTCAACTATAAATCATCTCGACGATGAGCGTGGTGCACACTACGATATGAATTTCGATTTTAATTTCAACGGTGCAGACATAGACGCGTATCCTGATCAACCTGTCGTGCATCAGGATGACGCCGTCCAAGCGCCCCATTTTCGGTCAATGTTGCCTCCTTCTGAAGCGCACGTACCAAGCCCTGCTATGTCCTTCGCTAATTTGCTGCTGTCGCAAGACATCGAACAACAGCCTCTAAATGATGCGGAAAAAGAGACCCCGATTAATCAGAATCGCGAAGAACCGAGAAAACACAAGAGGACACGCCTTCTGTTAGATGCCCGCACAGAGCTGACAGACGATGAACTCAAGGTTCAATTTTTCTCTTGTTCAAATTCATCTCACCGTTTTCATTTTGGACCTAAAGATTGCCAGAGCCAAGTATCTCCAGTTTCAGAATGCCATCAGACGCGATATGCTCGCGAAAAGGATGGAGAAAGAACACGGTAGGGTGATCGATGATCTTATTTGGAGAGCTCCGAAAGAGAGTCGGTGTTTATCTTCTTCTGTCAGTAGCAGTATCTGACGCATTCTTTTCGTTTGAAGTCCAAGCCCTAGGGCTAATCCAATTCTGGCAACATAATTTCAAAGTTCAAGTCGAGGCCCGCTCCGGGATCGTCAGACTTCACGATATCGAAGACCGTCAGTTCCTGTTAAGTATGCCTTAGTGCATAAGTGACTCCTTGATTCGCATGATATATCAGATGAACCTGCTCCTAAGCGACGAAAACCCAACGCAGATGTCGACGATAATATTTTCCAAGCTGAAGTCCCTACAAATCACGGAGATTGGGACATGGATTGGCTTTCTACGGGTCTGTTTTGAAATATATGAACACTGCTTTCTGCCTTTTGACATCTTTTAGACAATAATCTGGATAACGCCATGGTGATGGATGACACGGCAGCTCATCGCCAGTCGTCTGAAGTGATTTAAGGCCAAGCATACATCGATTATAAGGAATGAACTAATATTATAATGCAGGAACCGGGTCAAGCACGTCGTATCTCCCGATCAGCTTCGGTTCTTGGATCGCAAAACCTTGGATTTGACCTCGGTCCACGCGAAACGGCGAATGGTTCTCAGCGTAGCTCTCTTTTCCCTTGGGATAATGCAGGTCCTAGCTCGTCAACGGGGAATGGTGCATTCCCAATTATCGGCGACGAGCAGGCCGTGGTCCCAGTGGATATCAGGATGCGCAGTAGCTCGGTGAGCCGGCGCGACAGCCCTTTGGCACCGAGTCTGAGGGGGAGTTTACCACCCCAAACTATAACGGCGGGACTTTCGCCTACGGCCGCCGGGAGAAATGTCCAAATTTTCGGCGAGGACTTTGCGTTTGACGGTAATACAAACACGCTCAATGAAGTGGTATTTCCGGCGTACTAACTGAAATGTAGTGGAGAATACGCCACTCGACGTGCCACTCGTTCCGGAGGACACGCAGCAAGATACGCAGAAATCAGACCTTAATTTGATTACCCTGGAACGAAACTCGTTCAATTTCTTAGAGTCAGTCCTCTAAGCGCTTATTTGATATAGCTACTGACTGTATGTCAGATATGCCAAAATGCAGCACCAGACTCTCGCTAGCGACAAACGCCTGACCTTTGAGGTGGTCGTCCCAAAGATGACCACCACCCGTCATGTTGCGGCCGCTGCGTTCTATCATTGCTTAGGTGAGTCTATATCTGCGAACTTGTCGCTGAAGTACATAATCGGCTCCTATTATTTTTAGTTCTTGCCACTAAAAACTTGATTCAACTTGAGCAAAAGGACGCTTATGAGCCAGTTATAATTGCTATTGTTTGATTGCCTGTACTTATAATAAGTAAATGTGCTATCCGCTCTGAAGAATTAAAACTGCGATGAATGTATATTCGAGGTTTACGGCAAACGATAACTGATGGGATCAGCGCCAATTGCGTCGGACGAGGAGGTATTAGAATTCAGCCTGTCGTGCAGTTCTGGCACCACACTTATATTTGCATCCACTTTATATAATATCACTCAACCTGTTTTCCATACCGTCAAGACTACCGCGCATTGCTGCGCTAACCCGTCCCTCTTATCGCATCCTAGGCTCCCGTCGCTCCATGTCGTCCCCTGCTGTTTTGGCTGCCAAAGCTGCTCTTGCGAGCATCGATTTGTCCCACTATGATCCCGAGCAGTCGCGTCTAATGGATGAACGCTGTATCCTTGTCGATGAAAACGACACCGCGATCGGCGCCGTCGACAAAAAGACATGTAAGGCTATCAACCCCTAGCACTCGGCAGGAAGTATGCTCATTCTCATCGGGCCATAGGCCATCTCATGGAGAATATCAACAAGGGCCTGCTGCACCGCGCGTTCTCTGCATTTGTGTTCCGGCCATCGGACGGGAAGCTGCTCCTCCAGCAGCGCGCGACCGAGAAGATTACATTCCCGGACATGTGGACGAACACCTGCTGCTCGCACCCGCTGGACGACTTCGAAGCGGAGAAGGTCGAGGAGGCGCAGCTCGGCGTGCGCGTTGCAGCATCGCGCAAGCTCGAGCACGAGCTTGGGATCCCGCCGGCGCAAACGCCCATCGATAAGTTCCAGTACCTGACGCGGATCCACTACCTTGCACCGTCCGACGGGATGTGGGGCGAGCATGAAGGTGCGCGTTGCGCTGTTAGGTGATTTCGGTACTCATCGTTCGCGGGGTGTGCTGGTATGCAGTGGATTACATTCTTTTCTTCACTGGCGACGTCGATGTAACGCCCAATCTCAACGAGATCCGGGATTACAAGTATGTGAGCAAGGAAGAGCTGCAGGCCATGTTCGACGATCCCAGTACGCTGTTCCTTTCCGTTGGATGTAACTTGTGGTTTAATGTACTTGTTCTACAGGCAACAGCTTTACGCCGTGGTTCAAGCTCATCGCGCGCGATTTCTTGTTTGGATGGTGGGACGAGCTGCACAAGCGTAAAGGTACAGATGGCAAGGTTGTTGCGCAAAGTCTAGCTGGGGTCGCAGACGGATCCAAGGTCATCAAAATGACATGATATAAGTATCTAAACACCGAAATATATATACATGTATACAGGATTGGTATATAGAGCAGAGTATACAGATACCAGTACAAAAGAAAGAAAAAGCGTAAGCTACGGGCATAGTCTACATGTCCATTAGGGATCTTACATATTCTACACCACGAATCACAACCATCAGATCTACACAACACAACTTACTGGTGCGGATGCTAGACAATGACGTTACCCAGGAATTTGACCTTTAAAAACAAGCAATTCTCTTGGGGAGCGCATTCTTAGAGTGCTTTTGCGTGCGAATGAGAGGGAGGCGTCAAGCTGGAAGCCCAGGAGATTGAGTGTCTTCAGAATTTCGACAAACAAAACAGACGGTTCCACTTCCGGGACTGGTCACACCCGCGTCAAAGTTTTCAGGTTAAGATAAATCATGACCACTTACTATTACTATTTGGTCTCTTCTTTACCTCTACCACACGAATGTTGTCTTCTGCTGGTTTGACGTGGATAGCCCTGAGGGAGAAAGTCTCGCGCAAACGGCTAACGAAAGATAGATCGGTTTGCGTTGGTGCATCAATGAGCGTAAAGCGAGTGCCGCTATGGTTGAAATAGGCCATGAAAAAACATGCGCGCGGGTCCGGTTGAGTCACTTGGAAAATGAGCCGCGGAGTCTGGTGATACAATTTATCAAGTGGCTGCCGGACGTGAAATAAATGGAAATCTAACCGGAGTCGAAATGTTCACAGATGTCTGGAATGAGTAGCCCTAAAAATCGAGAGTGAGATAGGAAAAGCGGGTATGAGGGTGACAAGCGGACCTTGTCCTGGAACAAACTGAAGAAAGCAATGATTAACTTGTATGCTCTGAACGATAGCGTGGTTTTAGCACGGCCATATATGAATGTAGATAGCGGATATGACTCGCTCTCTGATATTTGGACCGCCCATGTCCCAAGGATTGTTTCTGAATTTTACGATACAATTGTTTGCCTGAACGATATCTGATTCGATACCTTCTGACCATAACGGCCAGATGACACTGCGTAGATCGTCCAAGGCCTTTTTCATAACGTGTTCGATGCGGAGTTCATTGTAGCCATGAAACGACACCAGCATATGGTCTGTAGCATAGTGATTGGATGGAATATACTCGGACGAATGTTAGGGGCACATACATGCGACAGGCTCCTGGATGTCCAAGTCATTGGGATCGTCTCTCATGTTTTGTGGATGTGCTGGATTTGAATATACGCGGGGCCGTGGCATCTGCATCCCTGGTGGTTGCGTAGGATATGGATTGGACGCGGCGGGGTTGTGGAAAGGATTGGTGAGTTGCCGCCCAATAGTGGCCTCGGCTTGGGTGAACGCGTTCACCGTCTTCTTCATGGCGGATTTTAATGGCGCTGCTGCGGATGCGGGAACTGTCGATGCCCTGCGATGTCCGCGAGAGGGTCCAGAGATGCTGGCATTGGGTTTGAGGTTATATGCGGCTGCATCGAAGCTATAGGGCGCCGGGGCCGGGGGGTTGTTAGTGTGCGGCGCGGGCGGAGGCTGCTGAGACTGCGGTGGCCCATAGAACGGCGGATATCCGCTGGTTGTCGGGTTTGAGCCCATGTACGGCGTCGAGTACGACGGGTAGCCGTAGTATGGACCATAGCTTCCGTACTGCTGTTGCTGCATCGTATGTAGACGGAAATGAGGGCCGTCCAAGTGCACACCATGTAATTATATCAGGAAGCCACGTGACCCTGCCCCCCTCAACCGACACCGAATAATTATTGACCACAGTCAACCTATCATCCTTCTACCATGGCCTCTACCTTCTTCAACTGGGTAAAATCCCCCAAAGCCCGGGAGTACTTCTTCAGTGCGCCAATCTCATCTAATTACACGTATTCACAACTGACCCTCCCGCCTAGGCACCCATTTTTGGGGACCAGTACGTTACACATCTCGCCTGGCGTCGGCTCTTGTAACAATGCAGCTTAGGTCGCAAATTGGGGTCTGCCTCTTGCTGCCCTTGCCGACTTGAAGAAGGATGAGGAAATGATTTCAGGGACCATGACCACTGCCCTCGCCTGCTATTCGTAAGCAGCCATCCTCCTTCCTCGTGTGCGGCCGTACCCTGCTCACACTTTTCTAGCTTGGTGTTCATGCGCTTTGGTGCGTGTTCTCAATGTCATTGAACTAATCCACTCTCTTACCTGTATGCAATAGCTTGGATGGTCCAGCCCCGGAATTACTTGCTTTTCGCTTGCCATGCTACCAACGCTTCCGCTCAATCTCTCCAGGAAATACGATTCGTAAACTACTGGCACCGTGGTGGCCGTGAAAAGAAGCTTGAGGCTGCTCAAGCGGCCTCGTCCGACGGACCAGTCACCCAGGCAATCAAAGCTCATGAAGATTCCAAAAAGGCCAGCTAAAGCACCTTAGCCGATGACGCCGTTCACCGAACTGGGCCTTATCCCGGTCTATCACTTAATTATATTTACAATGATACATAGAGATACTCAAATGGACGCTGGGTTCACCAAAACCCGTCATCAGCGTCCCCACCCTTCTTGCCTTTCCCTTTGGTTTGTGAGAGCGCCTGGCGCTCGTACATTTCTGCGATCTGCTCCAATTAGTTTTATCCGTCGGCTGTGCTCCGCATTTAGCTACTCACCTGCTCTGGTCCGGTAGCGTCTGCGGCTGACTTGTCGTCGCGTATCCGAAGGTACCGCGGGAACCGAAGGGAAACGCCTCTATCTTCAATCTGCCGCACGAACACGGATCAGCATAATTGAGCAGTGGGAACGTGATCATTCATACCAGGCCTTGCGCTGCAGTGTAGATGGGGCTCAGACTCAGATCTGCAGTGAGCACCTCCCAGACAACCTTGGGTTCGAACCAAGTGTCGGGCTTTGCGCCGCCCACCTTGATGTCTCCGCGCGGTTTCTCAAGTTCTAGAGGCTTGAGCTCGTCGTAGTGCGTCTGCAATACCTCCTCGCTGAACCCGGTACCGATCTTGCAGATCGTCTGGAATTCTTCGGAGTCGTTGTCGTAACAGGCTAGCAGGAATGCACCGTATACGTTTGTTCGCTTGCCTTTGCCGTAGTAGCCGCCTACGACGACGAGATCGAGGGAATCGCCGACCCCGGCAAGATAATCTTTCTTGAGCTGCAAAAATAGATCAGTTTGCATATTCTATCGAGATACTCATCACTTATTACCTTCAACCAGTTCACACTGCGGCGACTAGGCTCGTAGAAGCTAGCGTCGGAATCCAGCATTTTAACCATAAGGCCTTCACATCCGTCCTTGACACTTTCCTCAAGGAACGTCTGGATTTCATCGGTCGTTTCACCGTCGGATGATTTCGCAAAGTCGAATTCTCCTGGGACAGGTATGAAGTGGTCACGCAAAAGCGCACGCCGGTCGATTAAGGACTGCTGTAGTAATGGCTGTGTGTCTACGATGAGTAAAGAAATCAATGGGGGACGACAAGTCAATTACCTCGCCGTTTAAATATAACAGGTCAAACGCGAAGAGGCATACGCGGACTTTAATGTCTTCTACTTTTACGTCTTTACGTTTTCGCTTGCTGAGCTCTTGGAAGGGCATCAACTTCCCAGTTTCGCGATCGATCGCAACGGCCTCTGCATCGAGGACGAAGGATTTAGTCGATTCTTTGATGCACTGGAGAAACGTATCAGGACAGGGAAGCCACCGTGAGTTGGGCTAGTTCTTACTTTAGGGAGTTGTTCGACCAAGTCGGGATACTTCTTGCTCATGTCTTCAGAATTCCGACTGAAAACACGCACGGTGCCGTCTTCGAGTTTATGGACCTGATTTGCGTATATTAGGACGAAGATGTACGAAAACGTCAGATGCACTGCGTACCTGCGCCCTTTCACCGTCGTATTTGTATTCGCAGGTGAACCGCTTGTTCTCGAATCGGTCCAGAACTTCGCCAATGGCTTTAGTGGGCTTGGCCAACATGGGTTTGAGAGGTACGCCAGGGGTGAGTTTGCATTTTTCGCGTAGACCGTCAATACCGACTTCGAGTAGGGCCGGAATGACTTCATCGTAGGTGGGCAGTTCGCTAAGAGAGCTTCAGCGTAGAGTCGATGAATTACATTCGGATCTGGCAATTTGCGCACCTATATACTGATTTGATAACGTTCGCGCCTTCTTCTAGTCGAGTGGCAAGCTGTTCAGTGCTCCATTTCTTTCCAGCTGGATATTTCTATTCAGAGATGCCTCAAAGGAGGTAAGGTCGCACTTACAGCGCTCTCGTTCTGCCAGAACAGCAGCATGGGCTAGTGAAACAAGAACTGAGCGTTCAGCGTTTCCTATCCGTAGTTTGCCCTCCAGACTTCGAACGATGTATTTTGCTTCGAAGTCTTGACAAGCTGCGAGAAGTTTAGTGATGATGGAAACCTTCTTTGCTTGCGACTGCGACGAGAGTTAGTTTCGATCTTTGCAATTTGGGGAAAGCCAGTCACTGAATGTCCCGAAGATAGCGCGATATCGCGCAGCTTTGAGAAGACGAAAGGGACGGTCAGAGGCTTGGGCTTGAACAATGTCTTTTGGCTATTTTTGGAATTCTGTAAATGTAAGGTCAGTTATTATAGCTAAACTAGAACAAGTGAATACGCGACAGTACCATTGCAACAAGTCCCAAGTCGCCTTCCTTCTTAAGATCAGCCTTAATGAGGGATATATTACGCCCTGTCGACTCTCCAATGGCCTTGACTAGAAGACTTTCGCCAATTCCGAGCTCAATCCCAACATAGTCCGGACTCAGCTACGCCGATGCTCATGTTAGATAGCTGGTATGGACACATATGGATGCACTCACCCTGTTAATGCATAGGTATACAGACTGAAGGAGGGATTTAGGATCATCCTTGGCACTGCGTTGAATGACAAGTAATAAGAAGGAAGTAAGGATAGCTGTCTTCTCCAGCCGCTTGGTTGTAGCTTCGATAAGAGAAAACGCTTTGGTCAACGCTGAATATGGGACGCTAACATAGATGTTAATAGGAACATGCTTGAGAGCGCGGCTGCTCACGGTTCACCGATTTTCCAGCCGCCTTCAATGTCAACGTCTTGCCTGAAGGAAAGAGCAAACTGGGCACTGTCCAAGTGAAAGATATCAGCCTCCACCCTCTCGTACTTGCAAGACACTCACCTTTTCGTAGTAGCAGCCTTGTCAGTAGTCAGCGCCTCCAGCTCCTCCTCTGACTCATCAGCGTCAACTTCATCTTCTCCTTCGTCACTGAGCACCGCATCCTCTTCATCTTCTGGAGGCACTGCTTTGGAAACTGCAGACTTCGTCTTTGCTTTCTCCTTGCCTTTCGCTTTCGGCGAGGGAGGGGGTGAACTCGGTGTCTTAGATGCGTCACTGGATATTTTGGGAGAAGGATTTTTGGGTGCAGGACTTGTAGATGCCGATGGTATTTTTCCTATGAGATGCTTTCAGCCCTGGAACTCACACGTCAAGGGCAACCCACTGGGCTGACGCACTGGGTGCTTCGTTAGGATCCACTTCATCGTCCGACTCTATTATTCTGCGTTTCTTAGCTTTGCCCGAGTCTATTGACGCGTCATTTCAGTATATATTATAGCCGCGTCGCAGAACGTACTCGATGTTTCCGTGGTGCTTTCTTTGCGCTTGGAACTTTCGACGTGTACGGCCTTGGGCGCTGGAACTTCTGCTGGGGGAGGTGTCTTGCTGGGTCCTGCTATCGTTTCTGCGGGCACGTCGACCTCCATCGCATCATGCTCCAGCTTAGGCTCCAGCTTAGGTTCGACCTTAGGCTCAACTTTGGGCGCCTTCTTCTTGCCCCACATCTCCTGCAGGCTCGACTGCTGCGGCGGTGACGCTTTTATGGATTTTGGCATTTCGAAGAATTTGCCTGGTGGAGTATTAGAGAATGCACGGAATATGAGTTGGTGGCAGAGGACCTAGCGTTTGTTGTCTGCCCATTACGAACTTGGATGGTGTTCGTGTGAGCAACGACGCGCGCCGAGTAAACATTAGCAAATATCGCGTCGCGTCGGCTCATTTATACCAACCTAGAAAAGGAAATTCACACTCGCTTGACTGCAAAACTTGTGCAAAACATCCTTCGAGTAAATTACATTCTAGTGATTCTGTCGATATCCTGCGTACTATACCCAAGTAGAAACACAAAATTTTTGAGATTAAAACAGGGCAAATTACGTGGCCCAGATAACGCCAAGTTTTGTACAATGTCAGAGCCACAAATGTCAAATACAACGACTCAAGCCACACTATTTACCATGACCATGCTTCAGCCTCGTCAATTAGACACTTTGGTTTTAAATATTACACCGTTCTCCTTATAAGAAAGGAAGGTGCATCATAAGTGCAATATTCTGCCTCGTGCGCGCCTTTGACGCGTGCCCGGCGGCCACCGTTGCTCTGAAAGTGCTAATGTGCTTTGGCCATCAAGTGGCGTCTTTCAATGCTTTGAACCACAGCAAAGAAACTATGACCAAATTAAGTAAGCCCTGTTGATACCTTTGTGCTGCAAGAAAGGGCTCAGTGGCACACATTCTGGTCGTATATATATCAAGACGCTTTGCATGATTGGCAGTCCATATCTCGTTTTACCTCTTCGCACTTTCCACTGCATTTTTATCCCTACTAATGAATACCTCTGAGGAGAGCTCCAGACGGGTAGAGCTATCCTGTGGGTGTATTAATTCAGAGATATCCCATATATCTGGGGGCGAACCTATGAACAACGACAGGCCGGTCAACGACAGGCCGGTCAGCTACCATTTTTGTCACAACAAGCGGAACATACTGACAAATCCAGTCCAGACTGCTCAGAATCAAGAAAACTTGTATGTGGCTGACGCCCAACCTCAGCTGGAACATCCCTACCTTCACCATGATTTACCTACGAAGAAACTCCCTGATAATGGCAATTCCGGTTTTATCTTTCCAGAGATCACACCACATTGGCAGAGCCAGGTCTCGCTACAAGATCTCCTTAATATGTTTCCGATCACCACCAATGCGTCTCATGTATCGAGGACACTTAACCGGTTGCCATTCTTGACCCCAACAGGACGTCCTATCTCACCAGGCACCCCAACCAAGTCTTTCCCGCCGTCTGATGCCACTGCCACCTTCCCTGAAATTAATTCGTCTCTGATTTTACCGGACTCTGAATTGACTGTGAATGCTTCCTTACCCAATGACAATCATCCTCATGCTCGGGAGGCAAATGATATTTGCAACAAAAGACCTATGCTCCCATGTAATGGTCCCATCTGCCGGTCAAGGAAAGGAAGACGGCCTGAACGGAACTCTTCAAAATGTACCTATCAGTTTTGCAGGAAATGCTGCGTTCAATTCCAAGCAACTGGTAATGGTGGAAAGTGCTCGGTGAGGACCCATAATGTTGCTAGGGAGGAAGTGACTCCAAACATTCGACCTGAGGAACCAAGCAACGAGCTTATATCCAGTGCTCCACATAAGCTTTATGGATCTAGTTCAGAGTTCGTCATTGGCAGCTCGACATCTATATGACAGACTCAGAATGCGATTTTCAACCCAAGCCGGAATATACGAAGCCTCGGACTGGCTAAGACATAAGCAAGCGAAATACAAATGTTGAACAAGTCAAGTGTGGGTAACAAGAGTGTCAGAAAACACATTACACAAGGAAGCAAAGTAGTTACCATAAATTTTTCAAAAAGACAACAACGCGCAGTGCAGACTCAATCTGAGTGAGAGCGATTCATGTAAGGAGCGGAGCACAGAGTTTTGTGCCCTCAAAACCCCATCAAATCAGAGGGCTGTTCGGACGTTCAAAATAGGAATGTGAATGACCATTTTAGGCAGAATTAAGGTTTAATCGACAGTGCAACGCGATATGAATTTGTATGTCCAAAAGGTGTGCACCTACGCAAGGGTGTCGGTAGGCGAATGCAGCCATTCAATGTGATCATTGGTCCATCCAAGCATTCCAGATCTATAAGAGTATAGCATATCAAAAGAGATCTGCAGAGGGGGCCGTGACTGAGTTTAGCAGAACCGTCTCCGGGAACATAATCAAGAAGACCAGATTCGCTCGGTGCATACAACATGAAAGCAATCAATGGGATGGGGGGAATCAAGGCCGCGGAAGATTGCTGGAGAAACGATATATGCTTCAATGGGTAGGTCCAACAAAGGAACGAGTACCCTGTAGTGATTGGGTCATTTCCGAGAATCAGGTTACCGACAGAAGGGTCGCTGGTTGGTCGCTAGGTATCGCAAAGACATCGTTATGATTAGGGTGGGTGCGCATTGTGGTCAAGTGGAGGAGCGAGATACATTCGGCAAATTCCGCGCTGCTATACAGTAGCTCAAAGGTGGCTTCCGGGAAGCCATTCCAAACAAGTATCAACAAACCTCCAAAATCTGCGCAAGAGGGCCGTCTTCGCGTTCAAGACCTCAAGATCATCACCATGGCTGACGCTCAAGTGAGTTTCATGCTAGTCATGCTTAGTATAACTGCGTCTCATCGTTCGACGTGAAAATTAGATCGAAAAGGCGTTCCAAAAGCAGGAAATCTTCCACAACGCCAAAGCTCGTGGTCCGTTTGAAATGCTGGAGAAACGAGGTTGCAAGGCTGACTCTGGATCTAGGTGGAAAGAAGGTCGCTACTAAGGAGAAGCGATGGTATAAGGATGTTGGTCTTGGATTCAAGACGCCCTCTGAGGCTATCAACGGCACTTACATTGGTGCGTCATGCGACTATTCGCATTTGATTTATATATTGAACTTTGCACAGACAAGAAGTGCCCTTTCACCGGTGACATCTCCATCCGTGGCCGTATCCTCACCGGCCGTGTCATCTCCACGAAAATGAACCGCACGATCATCATTCGCCGGGACTACCTGCACTACATTCCCAAATACAGTGCGTAAAGTACGCTACAGGAAGGGCTAATTGTTCACACGGAAATTACAGACCGTTACGAAAAGCGCCACAAGAACCTGGCTGCGCACTCGTCACCCGCGTTCCGTGTCGAGCTCGGAGATGTTGTCACCGTTGGTAAGTTGGACCGTGCTAGGGCCACAAGAGACGCGACTGATGGGGCTGGCAGGACAATGCCGACCGCTATCGAAGACTGTGCGCTTCAACGTGTTGAGGGTGGCCAAGAGCAAGGCTGCGACCAAGACGTTTGGCAAGTTCTAGACGAGTTAGGCTGTACTGCTATAGGAATACTATATGATTTGCATGCAATGAGACAAACATGAACCAAACAAACTGCGTAGAGACGCGGGGTGTGATGCGCCTGACTGACCTGAACCACGTCCACTTTACATAATCTCTTCTACGCTGGCGCCCACCCTCCTCTCAGTGATCACCTCTCGTCTGGGCAGACAGCGTCCCCAGTCGCCCCAGCCCCCGCCCATGGGCCAGCAGCCCTCGAAGAAGTCCCGCAAGTCAGCCAAGGACAGGGACGTCAGAGACCCCGCCCACGACGCCCCTGGCGATCCGAGCAACGACCCCGCCGACGGACAGGACGCCGTCTCCGCCTCCACACACCCCTCCGACGCCGCCAATGGCGCACCCGCCATCAGCGTCTCCGATCACACACATGCCTCGCCATACCCCCATCCTGCGGAGCTATCAACACCGCCCCCTGCCTCTGCGCCGTCGTCGCCCCTTCCATCGCCAAAGCCAGCTACCGTGCCCCTCGATATCCCTGTCACACATACGATCCTTTCCAACGCGACACCCTTCACCCCAGGCTCCGTGGCTAGCAACGGCGCAGGTGCTACATCCGATTCGGCGGGAACAGCCGCTGCCAAGGATAGACTCAAGCAGTTCGACGTGGATGACATGATTCAACGCCTCCTAGATGTAGGGTATACAGGCAAAGTAAGCAAGTCTCTGTGTCTCAAGAATACCGAAATCACCGCAATATGTTTGGCTGCGCGAGATGTCTTTCTCAGTCAACCAACCCTTGTCGAGCTCTCACCCCCGGTAAAAATCGTAGGGGACGTGCACGGCCAGTATTCGGATCTTATTCGTCTGTTTGAGATGTGTGGCTTCCCTCCAGCTGCAAACTACCTTTTCCTGGGTGATTACGTCGATCGCGGCAAGCAAAGTCTCGAGACCATTCTCCTTCTCCTCTGCTACAAGATCAAGTACCCAGAGAACTTCTTCCTTTTACGAGGAAATCACGAGTGTGCGAATGTCACACGAGGTATGCCTTTATTCTTCTGGTCTGTAAATTACCCTAACCCTGATCTAGTATATGGATTTTATGACGAGTGCAAACGGCGATGCAATATCAAGACTTGGAAGACGTTTATTGACGTGTTTAATTGCCTGCCCATAGCAGCAATAGTCGCTTCCAAGATATTCTGTGTCCATGGAGGCCTATCTCCATCACTACACTCCATGGAGGATATAAAGCGCATAAACCGGCCCACCGACGTGCCAGACTTTGGGTTACTCAATGATCTGCTTTGGTCAGATCCTTCAGACACTGCTCTCGACTGGGAGGACAACGAACGAGGCGTGTCTTATTGTTTCGGAAAAGCCATCATCAATGAATTTTTGGTGCGCTACGATATGGACCTGATATGTCGCGCGCATATGGTCGTAGAAGACGGATATGAATTTTGGAATGACCGTACACTTGTTACGGTGTTCAGCGCCCCGAATTATTGTGGAGGTGAGCTTAGCTGGTAAACAATAAGGGTTTCCACTCACGGATTTTGCTCAGAATTTGACAATTATGGCGCATGTATGAGGTACGTTTTTGGCCTTCTCTTTGGTATCCCCGTAGAGTCTAATAATATGCCTTGTAGCGTATCTGAGGATTTATTGTGTGCATTCGAACTACTTAAACCTTTGGACGGTGCCGCCCTTCGAAAGGAAATGACGAAAGCCAAACGAAAGAGGTGCGTTTATTTTGTCGTTAGCTATCCAAGATGCCAACCCTGAATATCAGTGCAGCTTGATGTCAATTGCCACTTGAAGACAAGTCCAATATGTGGGCTTGTTCACGATACCTGCGTGCGAGGCTCTTTTTGAGAAAGTGTCGCTGAATATCGCTTTCTCGGCCTCGCCGCATACTTGATATCTGGAACTGTGTGCCGGCAGTGCAGTATTCTCCATTTTCGGCGGCAAACTTCTTGAGGAACATCCACCCAGTATTCCTAAAATAATCCTTCCCTTGTGGAAGCTTTTGCCTGCCCACTATCCATAGCGTCGCGTCCATCCCTCTTTTTTTTCCCCATCCGCACAGTCCATCATTTCCAGTCAGTATCCAGTCCAATCAGCAAAGTGCATGGACATGTATTCGTAGCGTTTTCTTTGTCATTCTCTGCACTTATTGGGTACATCATTTTGTAGTACTGTCTTCGGCTTATATTTCGTTTCTCCATCATCTCTTTGTGTGTCTTTGTGATGCTATCTAATGACCTCGTTGTGCTTGCTACCTTCCATGTCCTTCACTTTTGCGCCTACGCATTCATCCATACACATATACTTATGTCGCTGCCAATCACAAAACACCGCAAATTGATTAATAGATACCTGCGAGCAGGGTCTTGTGACTACTGGAGAACATTGAAAGAGACCCGCATGATTATCCGCTCTGCTAACGAGGTGTACATAATGTTTAGTAGATCTACATTGTCCAACCGGTTTCTACTCCCTGGGCTACGGAAGGTAATCTACTATAGGGAGAGGTGTGCGGCGTGCGGCGTGCCAATTATAACCGCTTCGTAAACATATCGTATGCCAGAACGGTAAATGCGAGGACGATAACCCCAGAGCCCAAAAGGCTCCAAAAGGTCAGGACATCTGTGCCGCCTCCAAAGATAGCCTAGAGTATATTTATCAGTATGCAAATACATCGGCCTCAACGATTACTCACGTCGGATATCAACACAAGGACAATGGTCAGCAAGTTGCCTACGGACACGATGATTGGACCCCACAGGCCCAATAGCACCTAGAGAATTATTAATATCGTTAGCAGGTTTAATTTCGGTAGCTTCAGGGGCATACCATGAACCCGGCATTAAAGACCACTCCGCTCAACGCAATCCCAACAATCGAAATGAAAGTTGCGAAGTTAGGGGGAAGTTTGAATAGCTCTGCTCCTGACCAGTGAAGGAAAGGGATCGGAATCCACAACAGTACGAGCGTTGAGAAGCCCAGCATTGATGTCAACAAATTCGGGTGGAAGCCGAAGGGAGGGGGATAGACCATGTCCGCGTCTGCCGCAGACGGATCGAGCACCTCGTCGTCTTCTGGGATTTGTTCGTAGAGAAGCTCGGCAGCTTCGGGATCAGAGGGCAGAGCGGCGTAGATCTTGTAGAGGACCTGGTAGAGCCCATATCCGAAGGAGGCCACGAGGGTGAGGAGGTTGCCGAGCAGCGGGGCGGTCGGCTTGAAGCTTATATCGGTAGTGGTGGACGAGACACCTTTGTGGCCGGATTGGTCGGGGGCGGGGGCGGTGGTGCTACCGTATACGACTGCGACCGTGCCGATTGTCGCTAGAACGACAGCGAGCAGGCGTCTGGGCTCCCATTGCAGGCCGAAGAGCTTCACGGTGAGGATGTAGGCGAAGAAGGCGTTGGTGTTCCAGATAGCTGATCGGCGGGTCAGAGAAGGATAAGGGACGGGGATAGTTGATCGTGATTCCGCTCACCAGTGACGTCGCTGACGCTGGATATTAAATTTGATTGTCAGAAGCTGATAGAAGCGTTCATGGACAATCAATGCTTACGATGCCAGAGATATCGCAAGGAACCATAGGAGGGCGGGGCAGGTTATGCCGAGAGTTAGCCCGAGTATTAGGCGCAGGAACTTGGCCCGCGGAAAGGAGAATGCAGAGTGTTTATGTGCTGGCTCTAGATGTCTAGAAATGGCGAAGGAGAGGCCTTTGAGCAATGATGCAGTGGTGTGTTTGGTCGTCGCTACAAGATACAATAGATGCAGAGGAAATATGATTGCGAAGGATGAATGCACGAGATAACTGCGAAAGGATTAGACCGACGGCTGACAAAAAGAGGGGGAGTAGACGCACAAGATGAAATAAGGCTGGCGGTAGCCTAGGTTAGATTGTACATGCTGTCCCGCCGATGATCAGGTGCAGATTCAGATTGGACACGAGGAACTTACTTGTGTGAGCTGGCTCTCTACTACGAATGCAAGGAGAGTTACGACAAATAGTCCGACTGCCATGACACCACCTAGGTGCGGTGCTATGAGCGCTGCTGAGTTTCTGGGAGGCATTGGAGATTAAATAGCATGCAGTGCAGCAGAGCGAGTGCAGAGCGGGATAAATCGGGAAGAGACGTCGTAAGGGGCGTTATCTTGCGCGCTGATATTATGGAGGATTACTGGGCCTGCAGCAAGTCTAAATGACAAGTCAAAGAACTAATCCATCCAGCAGCGCCGAGCGTCCGGCACACGTGATCGCCACTACAGCGGCGCGGGTTTTGCTTTCCAGCGTCGTCCATACCGCCATGTTGCGCGCCCTCCTCACCTCTAGCAGGCCGCTAGTCGCACGCCTTCGCGCAGCCGCAATACCCGTTGTTCACCACCCGCACCACCATGTCGCCCCGACAAGCCCGCGAGCTCCTACCCTGGCGCGAGGGATGAAAGTTCGCTCCTCCGTCAAAGTCATGTGCGAAGGATGCAACGTAGTGAAGCGGAAGGGAAGGGTGTACATCGTGTGCTCGAAGAACCCCAAGCATAAACAGGTGTGTAGTCAAAGTGCTGTTACGTGTAGGAATACTGACGGCATTCACAGCGCCAAGGATAGTTTCCTAACCCACAAAAATTGACCCAATCCTTGCAACCTGTACAACAACCTATACTCCCCGTAACCACATCTGAAATTCATACGTTACACCATTCTCCTCTTGCTCGCCTTCCGGTACCTCAAAGCCAACCCATTCTTCCAAGTCCTTGTGCGACGCCTGAGCCCACACCTTTTTCCCGTCCGTTTCTTCTTGGAGGAAATCGGACATGGACACGTCGCATTCTTTGAAATCCGGTGCGAGGATGCGGGTGAGCAAGACACGGTCCACGTACGGTTCTGTTAGGGAAGGAGGAAGTTTGATGGCTTCGGTATATAATGTCGCGCCTCCGATAATAAATTCGCGGTTTAGATTTGGCGTCTGCGCGTGCGACAGTTCCAAAGCAGATTTAAGATTACGCGCAAGAATAGCTGAGGATGATGCTGTGTCTCTAGCGTCACCGAGATTAGTGCACGTTCGACATGAAGGATGGGGACACAAACAGATCATAGTTTGGTTTTGTGCTGATCACGATGTTCTTTCGGCGGGGAAGTGGTCTGAACTTCTTTGGGATGCTCTCCCATGTATTCCTTCCCATTATCACCGCATTCTGGCGACCTTCCGAGGCATTTGTCGTGACTTGAGCGAAATACTTGAGCTCCTTGGAGAGTTTCCAAGGGAGACTGCCATTAACGCCAATACCGTTTGCCTTGGTGGCTGCAACAATGATGGTAAGAGGAGACATATGATGCTCATGGAAGTCAGACGCACGCGACTGTACATATTTGATCCATCTCGATAGTGATTAGTTGGATTCACAGCATTTCCATGGTAGAAAAACGATAACAGTTGTATGCGACATAACAAACAAAACATGCAAAATGCGAAGAATCTGCGGACAAGATGGTGACGACAAATGCTAGTAGGACAAAAACTAATTCCACTTTTTCCACTCAGAGCCTGCAGGCGGCTTGACCTCCACCTTGCCGCGCTTCACCTCATCCCAGTTCGTGCTCAGCGTGGTGCCGCCGCTCTCCTGGTAGCTTTTCATCATTGCGCGCTTGGTGTCCTCGTCTGCGTCGCCAAAGATCTTCTGGAAGAACGAGTTGAGCGTGCTGTCGCCGCCGACGTTAGGATCCTCCTCCGTCGTTTTCTCCTTCTCGGATGTGAGGATGGTGGTTGTCAGCGCTTCCCAATTCTTCGCCTGCTTGCGTACGCCGACCGAGGTCGACGGCTCGGGTGAGATGGTCTTGGGCGCGATCAGGGCTAGGACGGCGCGTTAGCTAAGAAAGCGTTCGATGAGGACGGATTGCGTACGATCGGGGCTGTCGCCCACTAGGGCTCCCCAACGGGCATGTGCGCGCTTGACGAGGCGCACCTCGACCTTGACTTTGCCTACGGTGAAATCACTCGCGTCGGGGTCGATCTGCCCCTTCAGTGGCTCAAGAACGAGAGACTTTTCGCCATGTGTATAGGTAAACTTTGGCGCGTGATATGTCAGATAGGGCTGCTGATTGGAATGGGATGGTGGCTACCTTTCTTGGCTCGAAGGTGATAGAAACCTGGGCGGGATCGGCGCCGCGGTCGAAGATGGAGAGTGTGACCTTCTCGTCGGTTTCGTAGAATTCGTGCCTGCAAGCGAGCGAAGTGAGTGCCATCGCGGGATAAATCGCGGTTGTAGGTACCTGATGGTGGCCATATTGTGTTGGTGGTTTGCGAGAGCGAAGGCGCGCTGCACTTATGTATATGACTCCTTTATTCCAGTACATTCGATGCTTTGATTAGGAGGGCGCCATCACGTGGGCGATCTGTTCTTGTGGGCGGCGCACTCACTCTCGAGGACATCAAGGGCTACCAATTACTTTTTTATTCTGCAGGTAGAGGTTGGATAAGGCGAGGATTTTATTCAAGCACGCAGACTGTGGGTTCTAGAATTTGTCCAGAGTTATCGCGGAGCATCACCAGCAACCAAAGCTGTGCAAATACTAGAGATGAAGTTCTGCTCAGGGAGGGGGGCACTAGCGACGTCATCTGATTGACATCCCTGCTTTTCCCTTTCCTACTTGCTCCTTCCAACGCGATGACTAGCCTCCCCAAAGCCGTTTTGTATTATGGCCCGGACTCTGTCTGGTCTGCCGTTGGTGGGTCGTTGTATAACCTTTTTGCCAGCTTCCATTGTTGATCTGTTAACCCCTATTAGCACGATTTGCCATGTGAGTACATATCATGGTGCTTTGGTATGAACTTGGCTGAGGGTTTCACTAGTGAGGAGAAAGGATACGGAGCTGACGAGATTGATTACCGCCTGGTCGATTCCAGTGAGATATTGGTGTTCTCTACTTGGCCTCTTGTTAATATCCGAGCCACTTTTAGACAAGGGAGAGAATTATGATCTGACATTCCTCAGACTCAACGCCAAAGGTACACGTCGAATGCATCCTCTTGCGGGTGTTGTGTTGACAGCTGTATTAATCCAGCAACCTTACCCACATTGCTCGTCCCCTATGAGAACTCGCTCACTGAGGATGTGGAGAGCAGATATAAAGCACTTACTGATGCCAAAGTAAGCCCTTGATGATGCTTGAGTGAATCAAAATTAACCCTTGATGCAGTCTATTGTGGAATTCCTGGACAAGTCGCGATCAGCCCTATCCCGTACTCACACTACATCATCAGCACCAGCGCCGTCTTTGACGCCAGCAACGATCGAGGCTACGACGACCTCCAAGGTGATCATTGAGGAGATACTGCACCGGGATATTGCAAACCCGGACACTCTGTTTTATTTCAGCGCTCGAGATGATGGTTCTCTGAAGGCGCTTGGGAAGGAGATTTTGCCGTCACTCCAAAAGCAGGAGCAGGTGATATCAGGATATCTTGCGCGTGCGTCGGATGAGTCTGTTCGGGTGTCCGAAAAGGTCAAAGGGCTGTGGGCGGCAAAGCTGGAAGAGATCAGAGGCGTTTTAGCTGTCATGGTAGACGCCGAAACGCCAACGCCGGAGCTTGATGAGACCAAGAAGGGGATACGCGATGCGTTCTTCCAGACGGCGCATCGGGCATGGGAAGTGAACCTTCGAGAGGTGCTGACACAGTTGAGCAATGAGATAGTTGGACCGTTTACACTTGGTACGAGTCTGGATGCTATTTTAAACGCTGAGAAACTCATTGTCGCACAGGTGATCAGATTTCTCTTGCGGACCTGCACCTTGCGGGGTGGTTAGCCCGTGTGGCAGTGCTGGTCGGCGGCACGGGCAGCGACAGCGGGGAGACGGTGGCACAAAAGCTGGAGGCTCGAGTAGGGACGAAGCTTGTACGAGACTTCAAGACGGAACAGGGGCGACGTGAGAATGTGGAGGCCGAGCAGACGAAAATAGGAGCGTTCTGGGACGGGATGCGGGAGCGGGCGAGCTGGAAGAAAATATATGGGGCTGGGCTATTTTAGCACGTGCATAGTTAGAGATTATTCCGCCGCTGATTGGCGCAGAATTCTGTTGGCAACCGTGTTACTTGGCCGCAATGCCATTCCAGTTTCGTCCCCGACCACAACACCAGCAGCGCATGGACAACATCGCCTACGACGACGTCGACAGCACAGACTCAGAGCACACAATAACCCGCGCTCAGAACCAGTTTCTCTTCCCCCCCTCAGTCTCCTCGACAGCGAGCTCGACGCCCGTCCCGTCGCGCTCCACCTCTCCCCTCCCCCAGCTCTACCCCCATCCCCAGTCCTCGTCCTGTCCGTCCGACTCCGACAGCGAGCCCTCGTCCCCCCTTGTCCTCCACCACCGCCGCCCGCAATGGGACCGCGAACGCCGCCCGTGGTGGGCAGGCTCTGCACCCCGTAGACCGCACAGACGCTGGCGCGCCGTGAGGCTCACAAAACGCTCCCTACGCCGTCTTCTCAGACATCCATTCTTTCCCGGTCAGCCCATTACAATAGTAAGTGCTCCCCCCTCAGCCGCACAGCTCGCTATGACGCAGCTCCTAGATCCTCACCCTTATTCTATTTTCCGTCTTTGCCATATCCCTCACCCTGCTTCTTATCTATATTCTCAACCCGGACAAGGAACCGTTGCCCTGGCGTGCTTATTGCTCTGTCCCTTCTCTCGCACCCCCATTTGACCGTATTGCATCCCCTAACTCACCCCATGTCTATCCCAACATCACCCATGGCCAAGTAGTTCCTCCATTCCCTCATGAGACCCTCGACACACTGCCCCCTGCCGGTGTGCTTGTGGGCGTTTTTTCAGTCGATTCTGCTTTTGAACGACGCATGCTAGTAAGGACTACATGGGCCAGCCATCCCCGAAGTCGAGACGGTGCAGCACCGGGCGATCAGGGCGCCGGCACCTCGCGCACAATCGTCCGTTTTGTTCTCGGTCAACCTCGAAAGGATTGGGAGCGACGAGTCAGACTGGAAATGGAGAGTACGTCTAGTAACATCTCATCTTTGCAAGCTTTGTCTGAAGCCTTTCCGCAGTGTATAATGATATCATCATACTCCCCATCGGCGAGAACATGAACTCTGGTAAATCACACAAGTTCTTCTCATGGGCTGCCCTGAGTGCCTGGGTACCCCCCGTCTATCAAGCCTCTCAAGTTCCTCCGCCCACCTTTTCTTACACAAACGCGACATCGAAACCCCCAGCTCTCGCTCCACATGATCCCATTGCTGCATGGCAAGACATCGCTTCTGGCAAACCCCAGCCCTGGGTGCGACCAGATTACGTTGTCAAGGTCGATGACGATGCTTTCGTCATGCTGGCCGAACTGGAAGCTAGGCTTAGGCTCGAACTGCACTCAGATCCGCGTAAGGATTCTGCAACTCAAATGCAGAACCAAGATGCGGATTCTGCGTCCATTGCATCACGGAATGTCGCCGCAAGCGATGATCCTCTGATATATTGGGGTTATCTTGTCACTAACCGTCTCCACATGTTCATGGCCGGCGAGCTGTATGCATTGAGTTGGAGTCTCGTGGACTGGGCGGCGAAAGATCCGACTGTGCAGACTCTTACTCGCGGGAAAGAGGACAAACAAACGGCTTCGTGGATGCGCATCCACCCCCGTGCTGCGGATGTCAGATGGACTAGTGAACGCTGTTGGATCTATGATCACCCTCGATCAGGAACTGTGTAGGTCTAAAAGTCTTTGATCGCCTATCTATGTCTCATTCTTTTCTTATTCTCCTCTTATAGATACTCTCATGGCTATCTTTTCCCTTCAGAAGTGACGAGGGTGAAGAAGGATATGCTGGCAGAACTCGACCGAAACGCCAAGGCCGCAGCTGCTGCATTGCCGGGCTCTGTCATCATAGGCAGTGCCACCCCTACCACCTGGGGCCACTCGAGTGTTTCTACGTTCGGGGTGAGATATACACCGCCCCTGCCGGACCTCTTGCCATCCCAGAGCATTGAAGCTCTGGTGGAAGGCAGTGACATGTCCCTGCTGCGCGAAGGTACGGCTTGATTTGCCCGCTGCCTTTACAGCATTTTATTAACCTTTCCGTAGGAAGCCCTATGACAGCCGAGTACGCATGGACCCATCGAGAAGGCCGACGCACAAGACATGAAGGCAATCGCGTCGGCGGGACTATAGTTGTTCATTTCATCAAAAAGAACATGTGGTATTTGGAGACTGCGCTTGCCCTCCTCGAAGGTGAGGAGCAGTCAGAAGCCGAGCGGTATGAGGCGGGCCGCGCGAAAGCACTTTCGACAACACGGTTCAGACGGAATTCGCTAATCTTCATGGGAGGGCATTGATTGTTCTATTGTTATGAATATATTGGCCTTTCATTGGACTCAACACTGCTATAATTACAATCACACCGATACCACACCATCATTCAGAATCCGCAGCCACTGCATCACATTCGACGTTCGAACCACACACTTACTTCCAACGTTCATTATTATTTATAGAGCCCATTTATTTGGTGTTGGCTCACCCTCTAAATGTAATTTATTATCTGGCCACTTTCAAAGGCTTTCTCTTGGAGTTGCATGTTTTTTGGCCTGCCACTCCATCCCTGCCTCCTTTTTGCTTTTTGTTTGCTTTGGTTTACATGCAAGTGTCGTAGTTAAAATCTAAAGCAAGGAAATCACACATATGTTGTCCGGTTGATTGTCGTGTCCGGATTAAAAGCTTTTTTGAATCATGAAAATTTCCTTCCAGCTATTTAGGATCAAGAAAAGTGTAGCTCAGCTAGATAAAGCTCAGACTTGAGCCTTCCGCTAACTTGTGCCGCGCGGACATGACGTCACAGCCACCCGCTGTGATGAGGCAACAAGGCTGTCACGCTTCCGCGTGCTTCTTCAACTACCATACTGAGTGCGAAAATAAGCGCCCAAGACGTTCCCTTGTCTTCGAGCCCATCGGTTAACAGCACGCGGTAGTAACCAAGCAATAAGGCCCATAGAAGCTCTTAAGCTTCCCTTTAAATATTCTACGATACAAAATCGAACCCACAAAGCCCCTCCACGTCCAATCCACGTCCAAAAGACAAACCAGGGCCGAAAACTTGAAACTTGGTTGAAGCCCTCGAAAGAGATTAAACCCTCGACCCTCGTACGATCTTACAGTCTGAGCTCTTTACTTGTTCTTCCAAGCTGATTTTAAGCGAAACATATACGATGTCCGCCATCGCTGAGGCAACATCAGCTGATTCTTTTTTCTTGCTATTGCAGGACCAGTGCCATGCGTCACAAGAGCAACTAGACGCCTACCTGCTGAAGCTCTCTACACAGCTACCCGAAACACAATATGACGCATTTATCAGAAAGGTCATTGGCATGCCTATTTCTCCCCCGACGCTTGAACTTGTCCTCGCATGTGGGTCTCTTTTTGTTGTTGTTTTATGCCACATTGTCTGACATGTCTATCAGCTCATGAATGTGGGCCAGCTTTCGAGAAATGGCTCCGCAAAACATTCCCCCAAGACCCTGAAAACTTTGCTGATTCAATCCACTCGCTCCTCTTGTTGAGGCTTTCTACATCCTTGCCATTTGCATACCCCTTCGAACGTGCAGTTGCGCTCGACCTCGGCGCCAAACGCCCTTTTGTCGAGTCTGCGCCACGTGTTTTTCAGCATCTAATCTGGTACACCAAACAGTCTCCGCGCGTAACGAGTGCGCCTGACATCAATTCTGATTTTGAAGAAATTGCAACCACCACGCAGCGCTCGCAGCGACAAAGGAAAGGCAAGGGCGTCAAAGAGTCCGCGAAGCCTGCCGCAGATCCCACTCTTGCAAAGGCTTCTGCTGTGTTAGGTATTGAATATCCGCCAACCAACGCCAACGAAGCACAAGAAAGAATGTTCGACATAAAGGATGAGCAGTTGGATATCTTAGAGGTACCTATTGTCCTTCATGTACCGTTTGAAAGTCTGATGACTAATTTCTTTTCAGTTGTATCTCTCAACTTTGCAAGATCCGTCTGTTGAAGAACATCTCCGCCAGAGCCATTTCCGCTCCAAATCAGTTATGGAGGAAGAGTCTACATCTGAAGTGAATACGGAGCAAGCTGCAGTGGAAGTTAAGGCCGCTGTTGACGTTCCGACTGCGTACCCGATGGTTCAGCCGATGAAAGCGTGAGTGCCACGATTGCCGGTTGCGTGCATGGCGCTTAAATCTATCATGTCAGCGCGCTGTACTTTGACAGCGCTGAAGGCTTTGGTGATTGGCGCATCCTCATATCTACGCGAGCAGATCGAGATCTCCGAGACGCACGCAGGAAGGACGCAAAATTTTTCAAAATCATCATCAAGAAAATCAAGTGTGCCGTCTTTTGTCGCACACCATGAATGGTGTTAATGTGCTAATTTTCTCAGGGAGCTTTCCAAGGGACATTTCTCGGACGATAACCAGAAGCGCCTCAATGGCCCAAATACGGAAATTCCCATTTTCGAGGCGAAAATGACGCGAGATTCGCGCTTGATAGTTAGCAACCTTTTTGTGTCTGGTTTGGACGAATGGCTTACGATTCTCACTGTCATAGTATCAAATCGACTGCATTCCCGAGTATGATGACACGGTTGGGACTTTCATCCATTGGTAGTGACAACTTTAACTAAATCATAATCTCTACAAGTTCGAAAGGCAGAGTATGTCCATGAGATATTGCCCTATGACATCTACTGAGCCACCAGCGAAGTCATCAAGATATTTGGCGTCTACACCCACACTCAAATTAACAAGCATTTATGGGATTCCATCGGACAGCAGCTGTTCTGGAGAAAAGGCAAAGAATATAAACAAAGATGCACTTTCCGAAGTCACCCGAAGACCGCTGGCGATAATGTTTTTTTCCCTGCTTGCTTCCCTGCTGTCGAGCATGTCAGCGAAGTTGATAGCAACTTGCCGCAGTTACCGCATGAAAGTTCGGAGGAGGTACGAAAAGGTTACATTTCGCAGTGATAGTTGTCAATCCTCACACCACATGTAGATGCACAGCCTTCTAGTGTGAGAGAGAGATGTTGAGATCGTTCGTCAACAGGTTTCTGATTTAGATTATTCTTAGCTTGGAAAAATTTGTTCCCTTCTCTCAGGTAAGTCAAAGCCATTCTGCTGTCTTTGGTACCACACTAACTCCAAACGAATAGGCTCTCCTCAATAGCACGTGAACTTACTGTGTTGCTCCTTTCATATGACTGATCCTGCGCCAATTATAGGCATCATCGCTGACCTTGACGTCGCACATGTCTTCAATGTTAGGTATGTAAACCTTCATAAAGGATGAAGTAATGCTTCAATGAGTGGCTGTCTTCAGTCCGCAAGAAAAAGAAATCGTTGAATATCCATATTCTTGTTATGTCCTTGGACGCAGTGGAACCGGGTCTGTGCCCCTACTATCTCCATTTATTTTTTAACTCACCATATAAACAATACTTTTTGCTGTTTTCCATTAGTAAAACAACAACGATGTTGTTCAAGATGTTGGGGATTGAACGAGCATATACTCTCCGCAAAGATAGCATGCAGAAGCCGCGACAAGTATTCGTCACGCAATCTCGAGTGCTAGCTGGCAAAGTAGAGGAATATTTTTTGAAATTACTCGACTCTTTAGCAACGGCAGATAAGACTAAGGAAGAGCTTGCTCGTCTGATTAAACACAAGAAACAGCAACAAGATGACCATGAAGGATTGATTGACATCGATGATGACCAGAATTGGCGAGGCGATTTACCGACAAGGTACAGTCAGTTGAAGGATGAACACTTCCCTCTGTTCTTGACTTTCGATCGAGTGAGTTTGTTATTTGCGTTACTAGTCGGTTCAATGCTTACGTTCGATCAGTTGGCGTCTATGTTAGAAGCCGACATGTCTCACGCTTTCACATCTGACCTAACGCATTCCTCGAGCGTCAACTGTAGAGGCCTCGAATCCGCAAAGCACATCACATATGATAGGTTCTTAGAGGAGTATTGGCCTCACCTTCCCCAGAATCTTCGAAAAGGTCTCGGTAAGTTCTATATATCTGGGCTTTTATTCGCATGTTGACATGATATGGGCAGATCCCGCTCTTGTGTTCAGCGAATTGATGGGTATGTCATTGATACCATTTTAATGATATTGTACTTATTCGCTATCTCAGGTGTCATTCAAGGTTCAGAAGAGGCTCTCAGTCAAGAAAGCCGCTTTCTTGATAAAAAGGGATATGCAAACCTTAGCCATCGTGCACAATATGCCTTCGCCAATCGACGCGACACCATTTATGCAATATTTCTCTCTTATTTAAAACAGAAGAGGACATCCGGGGAATATGATGCAGCTGACAGGTGGGTTTGTAAGATTATCTTGCCTCAAAATACGTCTTGAGTTTATAAAAATCAGGACGCACCGCATTCTGAATGACTTTCAAACTAATGGGGTACCAGGACGGAAAATCGACTATCTGTCAGTTGTTCTATTCCCGAATTTTTCTATTATCTAACTTTTTAATTCTAGCTACGTCGATGAAGCCCAGGACAACTTGTTGATCGATGCTCTTTGTAGGTTTTATTCGATTTTATAACCTTTGATGTCTCGCTGAAGTGAATTCAGTGCTGAGATCATTGGTCAAAAATCCGGACGGCCTATTTTGGGCGGGCGATACAGCTCAGACAATATCTGTCGGCAGTTCATTTAGGTTCAACGATCTCAAAGCTTTTTTATTCCGTCTCGAGGTACACATGCATAGTTCTCCTAACACACAAATAATAAATCTGATGGAACTTTCTACAGAAACGCAGAAAGCAACTAGTACCTGAAAACGGCAACGACTCGATTTTCAAGCAGGAAGCACCTCGTACATTCCAATTAGCAGTTAATTATCGGTCGCATGGTGGCATTGTTCAATGTGCGCATTCTGTGATTGAACTAATCACAGAATTCTGGCCATACGCCATTGATGTGCTGGCTCGAGAACGGGGAGTAGTGAATGGGTCGAAGCCTGTCTTCTTCAGTGGGTGGGACAGTGAGACAGTTCGCTATGTAAGAGATATACTGCACAAGAAAATGCCCATTTTTGAGCTGATTTACAGGAACAATTTCTCTTTGGGGAATCGTCAGTAATCATCGTGATGTTTTATCGAACAACAAGCTCACAAGCTCTTATCTATGACAGTGAAAGTCCTATTGAGTTTGGAGCACAGCAATGTGAGCACTATTCATGATATCGTATTTTAGATCTATAAACTAAGTTCACATTTCAAGGTATCCTTGTGCGCGATGAAAAAGCACGAGACGACCTGCGAAAGCAAGTGGGTGATATTGGCCTGATAATGTAAGAGGTTTAGCTTTGTACGGTCATATCCAAGCTGACTTCGCGCAGGACTTTATACGAGAGCAAAGGTCTTGAATTTGACGACGTGAGAGGCAGCATATCCTCAAAATACTGGAATTTCATTGACGACTTTTAGGTCTTGTTGTACAAATTTTTTGAAGACTCTACGGTAGAACTTTCGCAATGGCGCGTCGTGCTGAACCTCCTGCAAAATGCCCACAATAAACAAGATACTCCTGCACCCGTGTTTGATCAAATACGACATGCGGGAGTCTGTAGTGAGGTGAGGAAGCTGCTGCACGACGTTTTCACAATTTGAGCGACATTACAACTGATATGCCTTCCGCTTAGTTAAAATTCCTGTATGTGGCTATCACGAGAGCCAGGAAGAACCTATGGCTTGTTGACTGCTCCGAAAAGAGTGAGCCAATGAGGGTATGTTTTCATGACCTTTAGATCCTACCTATCTCTCAACGGAGTCCTTTTTTTGTTAGGTGTTCTGGACCGAGAGAAACGAGATACAAAATTGCACCCCTGGAACAGACGTTCCTCGACTGGCAGTATCCTCATCTTCCGAGGAGTGGGAAAAATCAGGAAGAACGCTATTTAGCAACAAACGCTACCTGCAAGCCATGCATTGCTTTGAGCGAGCAGGGTTAGAGCGTGAAGTAGCCGTCTCTCATACTTATTATCTTCGAGAACAAGCACGGTTAACACCAATTTCAACCGCCAAGCAAGCAATGTTGACACGTCAGAAAGCATTTGCTGTAGCAGCCGAAGCATTTTTGGAGTGCTCAGAATCCTCAAACAATGTGAAAGAGAGAAAAGCATATTTGAGAAGTGCTGGGGACTGTTTTGAACATGCTAACGAAGAATATAAAGCAGCCGAAGCTTATTCCAAAGCCGAAGAATATAACTTAGCTGCGAAGCTCTTCCGCAAATGCGCCAAATTCGACGAAGCTGTCAGTATCGTCAAGTCAAACCCACGACATGTCGACATGGCCGTAGCAAAGACCATTATTGACGTTGCTAAACTTTTTTACTTCAAAGGAGGAGAACTGGAGTATGTATCGCAGAATATTTTGTTTGTTGTCATTTTTCATTCATCTGGACTTTTCCATAGAAAAGCCAATCAATTGTTCGATTCTATCGAAGATGAACTCGAATATCTGGAAGACTTCGACCTCGATGATTCGAGGGCTTTGTTGCTAGAGAATTTGGGGAAATTCGGAGATGCAGCAGATATCCATCTTGCAGAAGGCCGAACCTTGGAAGCCATTCGGCTGCTATTGATGGACAAGGACAATGAACATTCCATCCGACGTGGGTACCATTGCATACTACAGGGACTTTGGGAAAAAGTCTCCTATGGCGTCAAAGGCCTCAATCGCATTGAACAAGTTGTTCAGCTACTCAAACTAGCATCAAGTTTAAAATTTTCAGTTATAGAATCTCTAGACACCGACGAAGTACGTGCATCATCTATATCTCTTGCTCGTCTAATGTTGCTTCCATCAATATAGTTGTCTATGTTCGAAGCAATTCGATCTTTCAACAGGCAGGACCTTCGCGATCTTGGGAAAAAGTTCATATTAACAGGGCATCCAACCCCAGCAATTCTGTGTTTCGATCATTACTTCGCCACTATTCCAGTGATGCAAACATTGAGTCCAAAGGATATATCCGAGGTCCTTCAAGATTTTCTAGCCTACTGCAACCTTCTACGGCACCTTATAAATACGGAAGACCCCTGCAGCAACCCTCATATCTGCAAGTTGTTTTCAATCTTGCCCCTCCAAGAGGGGACGTTCCTTCTTCCAACTGCTACATATCTGAACAACAAGATACTGGAAACAAGAACTCCATTCTTGCGCACTAATGATCTAGGCATCGTTATATCGCAGTGGGAACTATCACGCAGATTGAGAGAATTTATTACCGGCTGGCTGAGGGACCAAATCTACAAGCAAAACAAGGAATGCCAGCGGTCGCAAGCGTTCAATACTTGTAGTCTATACACTGTCAGATCTTGCGCGAGAAGAGAGTGCCATGACAGACATATGCCCACTGTAGTGCTCACTGCCGACTGGTTTAATCTTCAAGTAAAGATTCATCTTCAGCAACTCCTCGTAATACAGATATACTGCAATCTATTGTGCAAGCCAGTTGAAAGAATGAAGCATATTCGGTGAGATCTCTCTTTGCCGTAGTTGCGCCAGACATTTGATCAACCATGTTTGTCAGAGATTGGATTGGTCGCATATTCAACATCTTCTACCCGGCTTTGGATCGCCTTGGTGGGATTCATAAATTAGACATCGCATCGATTTCGGAGGCCCCAAATGCCTTCGCAGTCCTACGAGGATGGTCTATGGAGCTCCTGTACAGTGGGCATCTTCACGATGATCAGAAGTTGTTGACCACAGCCTACCAAGCCGTCAAATTATGTTTCTATCTTGACAAGCGAAATACGTTGGAACCTATCAAACGTTCTCCAATGCTAGCCTTCTATAAAGGATTGCCACTATTCCAGCGGGCAAATGGCAACAGTTCAGTATATTTTGTCAGCGAACTTTTTAGTTGCATATCGGCAGTGGACGGATTTACTGTCGCACGAGGAGTTGCGTCTGTCAAGTGAGTTCAACGTTGCTATCTGTCCCAACAAATCAATAATTTATCCCATCGTCTACAGGCATATATTGGACACACATATTTTCATTGACGCAAATACTTTGTTTCAAACCATTGAGTTCCTATGCGGATCAATCATCCTCGTTCGAAAGAAATTCAGCCTCCACAATGTGACATTACCCCATAGCTGGCTCGACAACATGTTTCGAGTTCTAGATATTTCGAATTTGAGTTCTGAATTGACCCAACCCATTGATGCATTGCTTAATACCTTTGTGGGTTCTATGCGGGGCTTGATGCATAGTCTGTTTACGGAGGAACAGCATACCAGTAAGATACTCTTAATTTATCTGGAGCAATTGTCCTGTTTCTCACAACATCATTAGAGCATTTGCTTGCCGAAAAAGCAGATCTCTTAATGCTGCATAGCACTAGAAATATGTATATAGCACGATTGTAAGTCATTTGTAGATATCCAAGGCGCTAATCAATGATCGCCTGCCTAGGTGCCGAGTTCTTTGTTTGCTCGGTTATAACATAGATAATGCTCGTTTTCAAAGTGAGATCGTCAACATCATGCAATCGCTCAAACCTCGTCGCGGGGGACCACATAATCTGTATAAGGAGTCAGTGCTTGAACACTTTGCTCTTATTTTCCGAAACCTCTAACCGTGTTTATTTCAAGTTATGCATCCTCAAAGCAGTGGCGGGATCTATCTAGACTCGTTCGAAGGTCGATGAGTTATTGCCCACTAGAAGATATCATTCACCTTGTCCATGAATCATCCAAGCAACCAGCGTCTACCTCTTTTCGTATTCGGCGCATTGTGTACAAAAGTATCGTCGATATCCCTTCGTTATTGAATGGGTCCGCGGCCAAATCGTCTATCTCTTTATCACTCCTCCGACCCCAAGCACCGGAATTCGTACCCAGATCACTCGCGATTGAATCACCTGTGGACGCAGTGATTGAACCCGAGCAAAATATCAATGAAACCGAAGCAGACGACGCGGAAATTATTGATGCTACGACTGCGGCGGACATCATTACAGTGGAAGCATTGCCAGACACAACTGCCCCTCCATCCGAAGCATTGATTCAAGCCGCCCGTGTGTGTCAATCCCTCTACCGAAAGAAGTTCAGGCATAGGCAAAAGAGTAAACTTGACAGTCTGGGTATACAGCGTGCTAATTGCTTTGACGCATGTTTACTCGCCTCGACGAAGATCGACTGGCCGACACGAAGCTACTATCAGCGACTGTTTTTGGGACCTCTCCCTCATGTACTCGTTTGCCTGAAGTCTGCGTATACCTGGTCCATTGACATGAAGAATCGCAACAAGAAACGGTTCAAATCAAGTGTCCATCAGGAGTTAGAAGATATCAACAAGCGTCTAACCGACCAGAAGTATGCATTGTAGTTCCTAACTGTGTTATAGAGCTCATTTTTGCTCCAGGAAAATCATCGATAGAATACGAGGCTTACAGAAGATATTGGACCCATCATCTGAGCTTCACCGCGGACGGGATATCGACCAACTGAAGAAACATGTCTCGGAAGTTGAGGCGTTGATTACTGAAATTGGGACATCCCTCTCCTTTGAAGTCGCGAGTGATCTGGCTCTTGGCGTCAAGGGCATTGTAACTCTTCCCCAACCCCCCAAACGCAAGCCCAAGCCCAAGTTGGTCAATGACGAAAACGACACATACATGGACGAAGAATTCATCGATGATCAGCCTGACGAGGCTTTGGCTCAATCTGAAGCTAGTCACTCTGTTTTGGATGTAATCGATGAGCCAGTTGTCGTCGCCACTGGGGGGTATTCGCCCAAAGAAGAGCCTGTGCGCGAGGAATTGGCCGAGACAGTTAAGCAGCCACTTCCATGGGTGCCTCATGACGACTTGGTCATGCAGTCGCTTTCTTGGATTCCGATATAATTTCATAGTATTTTTTTTCTTGTTTTCGAAGAGCACTGCAACTGGCCTCTACTCATCTAAATTGTTTTCTTGTTTACATGTCGAATTTGCATCATTATCTACTCACTCTTTCTTGCATGTTGTCCTCCGTAAATTTAATTTCATTCAATTGCAACAACAAAGGCATGACTTCGTCAGTATTTCGTTACAGCATTAAAAGTCACAGATATGATATCATGGTGCCAGCGAACAAACTATATACAGGTTATATCGACCAAAAGAAGTACCATGAGATGGATATATCATGAGATAGGATCTTCGTCATATCTTTGACCTGAATCACCGGTCAGATCAATCAATCGAACTGCGTTCAAAATACAGTACGTACCTCCTTCAAATATGGTTCGCGGCCTCTCTCTATCGGCTGGGCCCAACGACCGGACGACGGGCGACTCCTCCAAAAAAGGGAAAGCGGGGTTGGGAATCTTGGCGTGCGCCAGAGAATGCAGTGAATGTCGCGTGTCCTCCTGCGCCTTGTTCCGGCGGATGGGCGAATCGTCGTACCCGTTCACCCGTGCGTACCGATCGTGTGTGGGAGGGCTGCTCGACAGGTCGTCCAGGACGGGCGGGTACGACCCGGGACCGGTCCCAGGTGCGCCGCGCCCGCTCGCCTTGGACGGCGTCTGGAAGAGCTGCGCGCGCGGGAGCCACGCGCTCGTCTTGGGCGTCGCGAACGGCGCGTGGAAGCGGATCCCGCGCGACGGCGTCGACGTCGGGTCGAACGGTGACTCGTCGTATGGTGGCTGGCC
The DNA here is from genome assembly GCA_016801325.1 of Hypholoma fasciculare. Taxonomy (NCBI): domain Eukaryota; kingdom Fungi; phylum Basidiomycota; class Agaricomycetes; order Agaricales; family Strophariaceae; genus Hypholoma; species Hypholoma fasciculare. The sequence continues at coordinate 154,019 of JAEKIV010000010.1, forward strand.
GTACGCGCCGCCGAGCGGGCTGCTGTACACGCGCGACGCGTCGCCCGGTACGAGTGGGGGTGTGGACGGCCCTGCGCGCGAGGCGCTGCTCCATGCGTAGGCGTAGTCTGCGGGGGTGCCACCGATGCTGTTGCTGCCGCCGTGGCGCGTGGGCGTGCGTGGGGGCTTGAGGGACGTCCAATTCGGCGAGGCTTGTAGGCTCGCAGGGAAGAAGGGCGCGTCGAGCACGCGCCGCGGCACGGGTGCGTCGTCCGTCGGCGCGAAAGTGGGCTCGTGCGCAACAGCAGCGGGGTCGCGGGCGGGCGACGGGCTGCGCACGCAGCGCCGGCAGAACCATGGATCTTCTTCGCGCCCGAGCTCGGCGACGGTGCGGATGCCGATGCACTGGAGGTGGTACCACGTCTGGCAGGCGTCGCACTGGACGAGCTCGCGGCCGTCGTCCTTGCCGCGGCACACGCACACGACCTCGTCGTCCGAGTCGTCGTCGCCGCCGCGCGCCGCGCGCTTCTGCTGCCTATACGAGAGTGCGCGCACGCTACGCTTGGAGAGGAGCGCCGCGCGCGCATCGGCGGGGTCGCTCGGGAACGCGAGGCGGCGCGACATCATGTGCGTGTTGTCTGAGTAGGCAAGGAGCGGGACCATCTTGCCGCGCCCCGGCGGGTACACGGTCTCTGGCGTGTGGTCGAACACGACGCCGAACTTGGACGCAGGCGCAGTCTCGTCCACCTCGCGCTGGGAGCTCGACTCCGCGTCGTCTTCATCATCCGAGTCGCGGTCAAGAAAGCGCTCGATCCAGCGCATGCGCTCCTCCTCTTCGGCCTTGGCCAGCTCGACGCGCTCCTCCGTGCGCAGACGCCAGGGAAACTCGGTATCTGGCCAGTTCGGCTTGTCTGTCTGCTCGTCGGCGGCATCGGGGTCGGAGGAAAATTTCTTGTGCGCGTGCTGCTCAGTGATCTTTTTCTTCCGCCTGTTGTTGACGCGTTTCTTGTGCGGAGTCGCCTCTGGGGTGACTGGTCGACCGTGCTCTTCTGGCTGCATGTCTAATATTACTCGGCCTGTACCCTCGAGTTCGACGGCGCATAGCTTCGAGTTGGCCGTGGACGCGGATTTGAATGCAGCCATCCGCTTCCGCTTCTTGAGCTCCTTGTCGCTCGGAGGTTGTTCCTGGGCTTCTTCGAGCAGAGTGACGATGCTCGACGATCCTGCGATCGCCGCCGAGGGCAGAGATATCGGCTGCGGTTGGCGGACCCAGTCCGCTGTTCTCTGTAAACCATTCAGCCATTGAGTTTTTAGACAAAAAAAAACAGCACGACGCACATATCGCCCGTAGCCGCCTGCCATCAGGCTTTCCTCGAAGCTCTCTTCAGAGGTCTCCTGGAACAGTTTGAGTCGCCGGCCCTTGTGCGGGCTCTCCATGATGCCAATGGCGAGCGCGCGGTCGTTGTCTGGCAGGCTATCCTCGTCCTCGAGGTAGCCCGGGTCAGCCTCGGACAGGGTGCGCTTTGTGCGCTTGAGATACTCGGGACGGCGGCGCTCCGCCTCGCGCGACTGTGCCATGCGCTCGGCGAGCGCAGACTGGCGGATGCGCTCCATCTCGCCGCCGGGCGCGGGCGCTGGGGCGTCCTGTGTGGGCGGTGGCGGCGGGCCGGGTTGTGTGCTTTCGGGCGCGGATGTGGATGCGGGTGCGGGTGCGAGCTCGATCACGCGGACGGAGGCCTTTGCGAGTGTGTCGGCGATCGAGAGCTTGGCCATGAATGGGGATGACAGGGCGGATGAATGGTTCGTCGGCGGCGGTTGCTGCTCGGGCGCGGGCGAGGACGGGGTGGCCATGCGGGTGGCGGGGGCGCCGGAGGCGATGTGCGGCGCGGCCTCGAGCTTGCTGTGGGTATGGAAGAGGTTAGATGCATGGTGGGAGGAAGATGCAAGTGGCGGACGTACACTGGGTGCTGCTTGGGAGTGGCGTAGTCGCCCGGGGTGGACGGCACGCTGCATGCATGGTTGGGTGGGTCAGTTATGGTTCGGTCGGCATGCAGCGTGTGGGTGGGACGCACAAGTAGCGGGGGGTGAGTGCGCCGCTGCGTGCGAGGTGCGGGCTGCGGTGGGTCGGGCGGTCAGTGGGCGTGTGGTATTTTCTTATTTTATTTTGGGATGGGCCTACCTAGACTGGGGCGTCATGTACGGTTGCGAGGGCGAACTGAAGCGGCTTGGAGTCACATCCGAGGTGCTGGGGTGCGCAGGCGTTAGATGTTGGGCTGAAAGGGCACATGCATGGGACGTACGATCGCCGGTGGGACTTGCGCTGTGTCTGCGCCGCGGAGGTAGCGCCGCTGAAAGACGGTCAGCAGAGGAAAACAAGTAAGTATTCAGCACATACTTGTGTGGGACGGGAGACTCTGGAGAGTAGGGAGTGTCGGGCAGGTAGCGGTTAAAGTTTTTAGGGCTGAAAGGGGAGATTAGATGTGACTTGTTGGAAGAAGAAGTGGCAGTGGCACCTTTGGGGGGTGGGCAGATGCGTGTACTGCTTTGCAGCGAATGCAGGCAGAAGACTGTCTGTGGATGAAGATTCTAGCTGTGTGGGCGCAGGCGCTGGCGCTGGCTGAGCCGCGCTCGGGGTGTTCATGCTGGCTGAACAAAATATAGGCGGAGGGAAATGGAATTAAAGGTGTTTCGCAGGAGGAGAAAGATCTGGTATATGGACAGGAGTGTATCGCAGAAGAACGAAGGAGGAGGAGGTGAGACCGACCATGTTCATTTCTGCACTTACGTAATACTCACACTAATTAGTGTGGCCCTGATTGGCAATGCCCCTTGCGCTGCTACCACCATGTCCGAGCGCAAGGTCCTCAACAAGTACTTTCCTCCGGATTTCGATCCGGAGCTCATCACCCGTCGCAAGCACCCCAAGAACTCGCAGCAGGTCGTGCGTCTCATGGCGCCCTTTTCCATGTGAGTGCGTCCTTCACTCTGTGTCGCGGTGGCCCTGACTCATGTCTCGCAGGCGATGCAACACCTGCGGCGAGTACATCTACAAGGGCAAAAAGTTCAATGCACGCAAGGAGACCGTCGAGGGCGAGGACTACCTCGGCATCAAGATCTTTCGGTTCTACATCAAATGGTGCGTCCTGCATTCCTTGCAATAAGCGCACTGCTAACGCATCCCACAGCACACTGTGCTCCGCCGAGATCACGTTCAAGACGGACCCGATGAACACGGACTACGCCGCCGAGCACGGCGCGTCGCGCAACTTTGAGCCGTGGCGCGACGAGAAGGCGGAGGAGGAGGACCGCCTCGCGCGCCTCGAGGAGGAGGAGAACAACCCCATGAAGGTCCTCGAGAATAAGACCGTTGACTCGAAGCGCGAGATGGACATTCTCGACGCGCTGCAGGACATCCGCGCGCGCAATGCGCGCAATGAGAGGGTCGGACAGAGTGCGGATGTGCTGTCCCAGATTGCGAGGAAAGAGGTGGAGAGCGAGGAGGACGCGGAGCGCAAGCGCCTCGAGGCGGAGGATGAGAAGCTGGTGGATGAGGTGTTTGCCAAGGTCCCTAGTGCAGCGGGCCCGTCGACGTCGGTGGTCACTGTCAAGCGCAAGGCCGACGACGTCGAGCCGCCGGCGCATTCATTGCTGTCAGAAGCGGCGCGGGCGCTTATCAAGTCGCATGCAGTAGCCCAAGTTGCAAAAAAGCGCAAGACAGACGGGAAGAGCTCGCTGGGCATCAAAGTGCTCAAGAAGAAAGCGCCTGTATCATAGTTGTACCATATAGTAATCGATACCCAGCAATGAATTTATAGAATAATGTACAATCTGCAGTGCGTCCATTCAGCAATTAGTATATTACACCTGCCCCCTTCACTTTCGCGAGCGCCGCGGCCTGTTGTGCGACCTGTCGAAGCGCTCCTTGATCTTGGCGTAGCCCTCCCGGTCTACCTTATGCAGATAGTAGGTCCCGCCGTTGTTACCCCAGGACACACTCCCGGAGTGATAAGGTTTTTCTGTCACGTCGAAGATGGCACTTATGTCATCCACCTGGCGCCGCCGTTAGATTAGCGTCGAGCGAAGGGCGAGGCGTACGTACGTTGCGCTTGGTCAGACGCGCGTTGATCGAGCTCACGAAGGGCGAGAGCGAGATGACCGTCGCGCCTTCTTTAAGGTCGAGGAATTTCGGGCGGAGCGCCTCGTTCACTGGGGAAGGTTAACGACGAGCGTCAAAGGAGAGTAAGGGACTCACGGCTCTGCTCGAACACCTTGTTGTCGACGAGGACGACGTCCGCCTTGGCGAGGAGCGCGTCCATGCGCGCGCTCTTGAGCATATCGCCCTCCTCGAGCTCCATCGCGCCGACGCGCACGCCCCACATGCGGCATCTCGTCTGCATCTGGCGCACCACATCCTCCGCGACGCGTGCGGGGTGCGGCATCAGCTCGATCCCATAGCTCGTGCACCCCGTCTGCAGGCTCGCCTGCACGACAACGTTCGCGACGCCGCTCCCGAGGTCGAGGAAGAGGCTGTCGGCCGTGAGCCCCGTGACGGCGATCATCTCGCGCGCGAGCGACGGCATGAGCTCGCCGTAGACCGTGCTCGAGAACGCGGCGTACTGCCGCAGGTAGGGCACGTTCGGGCCGACGGTGCGCTGGTAGTTCTCCTCGATTATGCGCATGAGGACCTTGTCCGGAAGCCCGGTGTCCGTCCAGCGCTCGACGGTGTCCATAAGCGGATTCGGCGGCGCGGGCGCGAAGGGGTCCGTGGGCACGGCCGGGTACTTGATCGCGTGGAGGGCGGCGTTGACGTGGTCCATTGCGAGGAGGAAGAGGGGCCCGTCTTGCGTGTTTATGGCGCGCTGGACGGCGCGCAGGAGGGGGATGCGGTCGATGGTGGAGGAGGTGGAAGAGGTGGAGGAGAGGGAGGACGAACTTGCGTTGGAATGGGGTGGCGAGGGCGAGGGCGAGGCCGGCGGAGAGACGACGTCGGAGAGGGTGGCGGTGGGGATGGGGCCGAAGATGTGTTGAAGGTTTGGAGGTACGTAGCCTAGATGCGGGGTCAGGACGTAATTCTTGGACGGGAACAGCATACAGACACTCCACTATTGTAAATAGGGACCTTTCTAGATCCATTATAGGATTGTAGTGGTCCTTGTCCTTTGGCGCGAGGAGAATAAACCTAGGATGAATTAGTGATTGTTTGCACGAGGACAGAAAAAGTTGTACCTCTCGGACGCGCCACCATTTGGGTATTCGAGTTCAACCACGGGGTAATCTGTGGGGTGCGGGTCAAACGACTTGTCATGTGGGTTGGCTGGGTTCTTGAAGACTACAAAGGGGTCAGAAGGGTTAAAAGGAATACTTGACGGACGTACATGTTTTGTAGGATTTCATGAGTTTCTTGACGACGGCCTCGGAGCTGAGATGGTCGGGGCCGGGGGTGCCATGCTCGTCTGTGCGCCAGCGGCGCGGGGGTGGCTTGGGCGCCTCGGGGTCGGAGGGCGGGAACAAAGAGGTAGACCGCGAGCGGCTGCTGCGGTAAATGGGCTCTGGGGATGGCGAGCCCTGGCGACTGACGGAGCGAGACGAGGCCTTTGACGACGACGACTTGCGCTTGCTGGGAGTGGCGCGCAGGCGCTTGACCTCGCGGGGGAGACCGGGTGGCGCGGGCTGTGCGGGAGACGACTTGCGCTTCTTTGAGAGCTCGACCGAGGAGGAGCGCAGGGACGAGTCGGGGGACGAGGCGGGGGACGTTGATTGACGTGACCGACGCGTGTGGACGATGACTGGGTCTGCTGCGGACGCGCCGGACATGGGCAGCTTGGACTTTGAGAAGAACGCGAGGTCGGTCGATGCGCGGGCGGGCGGCGACGACAGCATGCTCATCGCTGGCGACCGAGAGGGAGTGGCTCTCCTTTTCCTGCTCCCTGTCACGTCACATGCCACGTGCACCTCTTGCCCATGGACGCCCTCCGCATCGCCCTCGTCAGTCGGCGCTTTTCTGTGGTGTCCCTGCTCACCGTCGTTTAGGCTCTGGCAGTCATCAAGCACACGCCGCCCGGCCAGTCGATTTACGGTATGCCTTCATCTCCGTCGCCGGCCCTGTCTCACCCTCGCCTAATAGCATATATTCTCGACCTCCGCGCGTCATCCCCCGCCCATTTATGGAGGGCGCATGCCCTTGCCCTGGAAAAAACTTGCGCCGCGCTGCAGGTCGATCTCGCGCGCGCGCAAATTGGTGCGCTTCTCAATTGTATATTTATATGTTGTATTAAATCTCTTAGATTCAATCACTGACACCAAGAAATCCAAAAAGAAAGATGCCTCATCTAATCAGCCATCCATCGCGCGCACGCTGCAGCCCGGTGCGTCACAGATTATGGCTGATAACCCGTTTGATAATAATGGCTCCCAGCACTCCCACCCGCGCTGGTGGGCAGCAGCCTGAGTGTGGCGCTCGACGCCCTGCACCGCGCCGCATGTGCGCGTAGTGCGCTCCCACTCGCTGTCTTCATCTCGGCTGGCACCCGCGTAATCGATGAGATGGCGATCAGCGTGCGCGCGGCGTTGGGAGCCGGCGCGCCGGCGCACCTTCTGGAACACGTCGCCCGCGCCATGCGGCGACTTACTGCAGAGCCCGCCATCCTGGTGCCCGCTGTGCTCGACCGGCTTCTTGTGGACATCCTTACACCGCCGGCGCTGGCGTTTTTACGTCTGACCGAGGACTGGCTCGCCCCGCTCGCGGCAGCTGACCCCGCACGCGGGGCCGACCCCCGACCTGGTGTCCTGGCGTTTTTGCAGGGCGCGCTCGGGTGTTTGGAGGGAATTGAAGGCGCGTGCGAGGTTGGGGCGGGGTTTGTGCTGGCGGTGCTGCGCCACCTGGCGCGGATCCTGCAGGCGGATCAGAGAGCGGAGGCGCAGCGCGTGCGGCGGGTCGTCGTGCGGGAGACGGTGTGGTACATATGCAGTGCGCTGCATGCCGCGATCGGACTTGGCAGCAGCAGCAATGTAGTTAGGCGGGCCGGGCGGGGGGTGTTTGTGGAGATACTGGGCATGACATTGGAGGAGACGAGTCGGAGAATGCTGTTGGTCGTATTTGACCTTTATGAACGCTAGTCTGCAAAATGACAGAGCGTTCTTGCATGGCCCCTGAGCGCGCTGACATGCATACGGCAGCGCATTGGCGCGATCGCGCCGAGGACCGGTTGCAAATGGGATAGTGGAGTTTTGGTTGCAAGGGGCGCACGTGACGGGGCAAGCATGTGGAAGCCGAGGGCTTAACGTCGGCGAGTGACTGCGTGACAGACACATTCCGGAGATTCACCCGATCTATCCGCCGATCTGAGATTGCCCGAAAGCGGAAGGGGAGGGCAGAATATAACTGGGAAGCGCAACTGGAATTGAGAACCATCATCATGGCCGTCCCCCCAAAACCAGCAAACCAGCACCTCGCTGTTCTCCTCCCAAAGCAGCTGTGGAAGGTCAGTCTTTGTCCATTCTTTTTCAACGCCCGCTCACACAGTCTGCAGCCCGACTCGTCGTCGTCCGCCTGCGACAACTTTTACTGCCGCGTCCCCTTCTCGCTTTTCGAGCGCAAACACGTATGTTTTCTGTGTCCCAGTCTCACTATCTGTCTGACGCCTGTCTAGCACTGTCGCAAATGCGGAGGTGTCTTTTGCGGCGCGTGCACGTCGCGTGTGACCGCCCTGCTCGATGCGTCCAATTTGGCGTTCCTCCAGCCGCCCCGCAACACGCCCATCGCCGAGTTCGAGTCGCCCGAGTCCCCGATTGTCGACTCGCGCGTCTGCGACGACTGCTGGGACCAGATCCACGGCTGCCCGACGACCCCACACACGCCCGAGGGCCCGCGCCCCTCCTTTGCACGCGCCCTCTCCCACCCCATCGCCATGTTCCGCCCCGCCTCCTCCCTCAGTGGTTCTGCCATCTCCGACGACATCCCCCCTCTCCGCCAGAAACCCAGCATATCCAGTCTCGACACCCAGTCCTCCGCCTCCTCCTCCTCCGCGCCACCCCGTCCCCGCCGCAGACGCCTCACCGTCCGCACACAGCCCCTTCCCCTGCCCCAGGAGCTCGAGCGCTCATACGGCGAGCTCGACGCGTATCCCCTCCGCAGATGCAGCGTCCTCTGCAAGGCCACCGGCGGCGGTCGCTGGGAGCCCAAACCCTGCATCGTCCTCGACGGCTACCGCCTCCCCGTCCCCGGCGGCAAGGCCCCCTTTGAGATCCAGATGGAGCGCGAACAGGAAGAGGAGCGCATTCGCAAGTCAAATCCCATCATCCGCGACGGCGACTTCCAGTACCGCTTCTGCAAGGAGCCCGAGCCCGAGAATCTCGCAAGAAGTCTCGACAACCCCTCTACCTTTTAATCATCCAAAAAGTACCCTGTCTCTTCGCTATCGTCGCATATCGTTATTACTGTATTTTGCTTGCAACTGTAACCATATCAATTCTTGCCCTACCTATACCTGCGTTACACCCCCTCCCCCATAATGGGTTTTGCTATGTTGTTTTCTCTTACCTTTTGTTGTTCCATACTATAATTATTACTTTACCTGTTGTGCACAATATATAGAGTGTTTTGCAACAATTCAATTCCAGTGCGAGCCAACTGGGTGAATGGACTTGGAACGATTTTGCAGTCATGCCAAATATGGGCAAACAACTTGGTCGCGTCGAAAAATCTGTCCGCCGTCTTCCGCTCATCCAATGTTCTCCCTACGCAGTGCTGTCCCCGCCTTGGCCCGCAGGGGCATGACCACTGCTGTTACCGTAGAGGCCCCTGCTGCTACGGTTGGCCGCCGAAAGCGAAAGCAGCCCACCAAACGCCCAGACATATCCCTCGAGTCGCCCCGTAAATGGACAAGGCCTCTCGACTACGGCGTCGTTCCTGCGTACGACCTTGCTCTCGCTGAAATCACGCGCGACAGTAACGCTATCAAGAAAGAAGCTGCCGAGCTCCGCACCCTACTCAAGACCAAGCAGGACGCATACGCCGCCCTCAAAGACCCCGACGCCCTCCGTGCGCTGGACGCAGAGATGGAGGCTATCCTCCGGAAGCTCAACATACTGGACGTGCAGAGCGAGGTCAATCTCCCATGGGTTCGTTGGAAGGTCAACAATGCAATGGGTACGTCTGCGTTCTTGTGTTTTTTTTTCTGCAGCCGGGTGCTGAGAATGCACAGCGGATATGGACGTCGCGTCACACAGGCACCTCGTCGAGCAGAAATGGAGAAAGGACGGCGGCCTCGACCTGCTGGTGCGTTATCGTGCTGCGGCTAAGCCCCTCGCGCTCATTTTGCTCGAAATAGATGGAGCGGCTGTACCAGATGAATGTAGTCCCGGATGTCCTCCCTGCGATTAATCCCAGCCTTGATCTCCGCGTCGTCGTCCGCGCACGATCGACCCTGTTCATTGAAGAGAATAAGCGCAACGACCACGTCGAGCCAGGGATTTTCATTAGACCTAAGCAGGTAATACCGTTCATCCGCTGTGTGCTTTCATTCCTAATTTCTTCATTGCAGACAATAGAACCCCCTAAATTACGCGTTAATGTATTCCACACCGACACGCGTCTATACACTATGCTCATGGTGGACCCCGGCAAGTCCACTAGTGCCCGTTGCCCGGGTTATGTGCTTACTCATTTTTCAGATGTGCCCGACCCTGAGAATCAGACGTATACTACATTCCTGCATTGGCTAAAGTGAGCGGGGGCTCTAGAATGTTATGTTTGTTTTTTTCACCCTCAATTCTCCTATGCAGGCCGAATATCCCGCTGTCGACGTCATCGCAAAATTTGGTCGATCTCAACTCGCACACGACGTACATCCCGCCACATCCACAGCAGGGCACGCCGTATCACAGATACGTCATACTCCTCCTCCCACAACCACCGTTGGGAGCACAAGAGTACACACTTGCTGCGGCCTCGCGCGCAACCCCTGAGTCCTCTGCCTCCGTCACGCTCGATATACCTGTTGTGCCCATGGAGCAACGCCGGGGATTTGATGTGCGAGCATTTGCACAAAGATGGAACTTGGACGGGGCAAAAGGAGGCGGCGCACATATGTTCCGCGAGGTCTGGGACGAAGAGGTGTCCAAGATTTACAAGACGATTCTCGGTCAGTGGCACACTTATTTTTGCTGTGGTACTGCTGGCAAACTTGTTTTTCTTAGACATACCGGAACCCCGTTTTGGTCGCCCTCAAAAAGTCGACGCGTATGCCCACCTCAAGGAGACGAAAAAGTATATCATGTAGACAGTGTTCGTATAGTGAATCTAATTTTCGCACGCTTTATTTCCGGGGTGGCCACTGTTTTGATGCCATCTAGCTAGCTCCGTGCTACAGTTGTGTGGGCGCCTCCGATGTCGGGGACGCGCACGGATGCCTTGGGCGTAGTGCTAGGCCACGTTCCATCAGCGGTGATGATCGCATCGCACCGCGCGTCGACGCCGCCTTTGGGCGACTGGGCGCAGGCAGCGCGCGGCGCCAACGTCAGCTTGGGAACGTGGAGAGGAACCGCTCGGCTGGGCCGGACGAGACGATTGCGGCTGCGTGCGTTCCCACCTGCGCTGGCGCGCATATCTCCGAGGGACCCTGAGCCGTGTTGAGCCCTGCCCTTTGCGGCGGCGCCAGAAGCAGGCGCGCGGCGTGATGCGGCTTCCACGCTGTCGCCACGGCCGCGCTAGCGCGACAGCGTGCGCACGCCGATGGCGCGCGGACGCCGGAGCTAGCTGCGGGGCACGGAGCGCAGGCCCGGAGTTGGGACGTGCAGGGCTGGCGCGCGCGGAGCGCGAGGCGGCGGTGGACGGTTCAGGTGCGAAAAGGGCGGCCGAGCGTGCGCTGGCCAGTTCCCATGCATGTGTCCCGCTCGGTGCCGAGCGTATGGTGCATGCAGAGGTATTTTTGTGCGAACCCCCGCGCGCCACGGTGGTTGACTGGCATGGGGCCGTGTGCTGAGCACAAGGCGCTGGAGAGACGCTGATAGCTGCTGATAAGTTAGCGCCGTGATGCTGGGAGCGGGGGGGCGTAGTGCGGGTGCGCTTTGCACCGATGCGCGGAGGCTGTATGTTGATGAGCTCGGCGATGCCCGCACTGCTAACGCCGTCGGCGCTGCGACCGGAAATAGCACGCATGCCTCATCGATGGAGACGCGCGCGCGCTATCACATGCATTTGAATGACTTCATTGCATTGGACGCGGTTATCGATAGCTCTGCTGCATACTTAGCGGGGCTATTTTGTGCGAGAAGCTTCCCCCTGCGGCGTGTCGCGCGAGCGAGCTTGTTATGCGTCCGACCCCGGGACAAGTGCGGGGAAAGGACGCACCACGACGCACCACGCAGTGTGGTGGCGCGGGGCTTTTCAGACGCTGTTAGGGAGACTGCTGCCGCATGTTGGGTAGGCGCTCGAGCCCTGCGGCTCTCGGGCTGAGGTCGGGGCGCGCTGGGAAGCTGGTGCAAACCTCGGAAATGGGTTGGCCCGAGTATGTGTTGAGGGTGTGCAGGCGCTGCGTGTGGATGCGCCGAGGATGTGTTACTGTATTATGCTCTGACGGTCTGCACCGATGATGTCGATGATGGGGCCAAGTATAGGTGGGATATAAATAGGCAGCCTTTGCTGGGTGCGCACGCCGCTGTGCGCACGCTGAGCTGGAAATGTGAAACCACGTTTATTAGGGAGCTGCGAGCCGAGAGAGCGGTGAGTACCCGGTATTATACCCTTGTGCACTGGGAGTTTCCTGTGCGACGTGCGGTGCTGGCGAGAAATTCGGGCGTTGGCGCGTCGGTCCCGAGGGCGGCACTGCATGTCGGAGAAACTGGCGCGGGGGAGGATTATTGCAATAGACGCTGCAGATCGCCCTGTGCGTTCATAAATGCCCGAAGAAATAGAAGGTGTTCGATGGGGGGTGCTTAATCGCTGTAAGCTCGGCGTTTGCGTGCGGGAGCGCTTTTGACTCTCGCGATCGCGAGGGGCAGGAACGGGGCACTTGCCACTCGCGCCCGCCGGGAAAAGGTCGGGCGCCGGCACTATCCGGGACTTGGACGATGGGACCGTGGACATACACACAACTCGGAGGGTATGAATTTTTGTCGGCTGATTTTCCACGCGAGCTGTGTCCCGCGCGGGTGCGATGCTGGGTTTGTAGCCGGGGGCATCACGCCCGCTGTGACATGGCGCGCGGGGTGGGCAGTGTGCACCGTCTGTTGCCTACTGGATCCGCTGGTCGATGTCTGCATGGTGACAATGGGACCCGGGAGCCGGAGGCGCGGCGTGCGCTGTGATGTTATTAATTGGAGGATACATAGTGGTCGAGAGGGCCGCAGTACAAATTCAAGCACTATGTTTCGCCAGGGTGCCTATGAACGTGAATACCAACCGATTACGCTGGTTTTGCCACGTCGCGTGGGGCAGGAATGCGCGTCCGTGTTTGTAGGCGACGTTGGATGTGCATACGGCGTGCGGAAGACCTATTATGTGGCGCATTGCCTGTAGATTTGCTCGGGAAAAATCCAATAGTGTCATCGGGCGCGTTTGTCGATATGCCAATTCCGCGTCGATTGATGGTACATACGAGTAGCCGTAGTTGTTTCTCGTAGTCATCCAGGACCATAGGAAATTTTGGCTGCATGCGCAAGTCAACCAGTGAAAGCTATTCACCCAGCACTTTTGTCGCAACACGTGCTCACACGTGCCGCCGGTGATTGCCGTCCGTAGGACTGATCGTTTCGTTGAGAGG